>APFE030031435.1:213784-224301 GCA_000404065.3 Pinus taeda
ATGAATAATAGCTGCCAACTCAAGATCATGAGTCACATAGTTTTGCTTGTGCTCATTTAGTTTCCTTGACTCATATCACACCACCTTTCCCTCCTGCATCAAGACTCCCACAAGTCCTCTCATGGAAGCATTGGTACATACCATGAACTCTTTATCAAGATCTACAATATTCATAATTGGGTCAATTGTAAAAAAAAATTAATATTTTTTAGCTTTTAATCTTAATTTGAATCTTAGCATCCTAATAGAAATTTTGAATTAGTATAATTTATTCCCTCTATTATCAAAATTACCTTTTATTATTCGTTTTATAAGCTATTAATAAGATATTTGATAAAATAGGTTTCGAACCATTAATTGTATTCACCTTATTACAATTATTTACTGTTATTATTTGATAAACCAAGGGAAGAATATTCTTTAATTATAATAAGAATATTCAAGAAATAATTTAATAAATTATTTTTCAATTACTACTATACCTTTAGTATTGAAAGGATAAATATAAATAATTAATAAATTAGTAATATACCAATAATATTATCTTATAACATACTATTATTTTTTGTCTATTAATAAACAATGAATGAATCATTTCGATATAGTCTAATAAATTATTCTTTTATGCTAAACTTTAAGATTAATTTAATTCCTCCTAATGAACCTGATATTATAACTATAATATAGATAAATATTTAGTGACTAATAAACAATTATAAATTACCAACCCTTATAGCAATTTAATTATAAATTTCTAATAAATATAAAAAATATATTTAACTTTAAAATAATTTATATATTTTTTAATATATTATATAAAAAAAAAAATAAAACTTAACAGCTAATATGATTTAGAATTAGTTTATTTGAACCCTTATTTTTTCTAAATGCCTAATTCATTAATAAATGACCATTATATGTATCAATATACTACATAATTACAGGGTATTATAATTGGAATAATTATAAATTAATTATTAATTATATTGGTTTTCATTAATTACAATATATAATATATATATATATATTATATATTATTATATATATTGATTAAATGATTAAATGATTAATAATAATATTACTAAATGAATTTATGTACTAGTAATCTAATTTATTGAACGTTATATGTTTATATATATATATATTAAATAAACAATTAGATTTAGTTATATTAGCAAATAATTTACTATCGAGTAGGAGCTCTTTACTTATGGATTTTTACCTAATTTAACTAATTTCTAGGAATGATAATAATTATAAATATAGCAAGAATATTAATTATTTTAATGGGGTCATAAGGTCAGAATTAGCCGTTATGAATCTAACCGTTGGAGTCTCTGCCTATACTATTTAACTAGCTATGCTAGATCAGTTCTTCAACTTGTCCTGACGATGAACCACACTGGTTGGTTCGAAACGCGTCGACAAATGTTTATTTATGTGATTTCGCCGAAAATTCTCTAAACAATGTTATGGATCACAAAAGTCTAAATTCCTTAATTATTTTGATCTTCTCAGATAAATATTTCATCTAGGTGCCTCCATTTGTCAAGGGTCTTTTTAGAACCATCTCTTCCATGTTCAACGCCTCCCTAGTGACATCGACCTCCATTGTAGTAAGATCTATTGGTTATGAATCCTCTTCTCTGTTAATTATATTTCGGATTTCCTCTTTCATGTGGTCATAGATTTAGCTGGCTCGCTTCCCCTATAGCAGTCTACATTCTTTGGTAGTTCAATCTCTTTTGAGGTTTCCCCTTTCTCTTGTAGCACCTCATATCTATTGTTGATTTCCCTTTGCTTTCGGTTATTGGATCCTTGTTTCTAATACATCCTTGTGTTCTTCTTTTTATGCATAACCTCTTTGAACCCCTCATTTGTTTCTTACATGGAGTTCTTTTTTTTCTCCACTTTAAGGTATTCCAAGCCACACTAGTTCAATAGACATGCTCTGTAGAGGTGTCCATACTCATAACACTGGTGGAAACAAAATGTTATGTGCTCATAATCTAGGGTTTGTTACAAGATCTCTTCTTGGTACTCGAGTTCCACTGATTTAGGGACGGGCTCCGATATATTCGTATAGACACAGATGTGGGCATAGGAGGTGTATCTTCCCCTATGAGTAGATTCTGCTATTTTCACAATTATGCCAATTTAGTTGCCAATACCTTTCAATATTTCTAGATCCCATAAACCCATTGGAATACTGAAGAGGTGAACCCAAACATGGGCCACCATAAATTGCTCCTTGTCTAGGTTATAACATTCCTCCCAATATCACATGAAGAGGCCTGCATTATGGTAGAAATATGGGACATTTTTAGAAACCCATTCCTTATCTTATGGGTTCGAGAAGATTAAAGTAAAGAATCATTTGACCCCTAGTTTTAGTTCTATATGACCTTTTGGCTACCATTTCTATTGTATCCATTTTATCAAATCCTTCTCCATAAACTAGATTCCAATAAATTTTCATATCATCGCGTGGTCCTTCATGTAGTTGTGATATTTCTCCAATTTATTTATTAGGACCACAAAGTGGGGTTCCTCTGTTGTAAAAAGCAATAATTTCCCACAGCTTCGTTCCTACCATCGGGCTTTAAGGATAGGACCAGTACTAGGGCTGATGGATTCAGGGGTACCAGACTGGTGGCAATTTTTTCCACTTGATTTGACGACAGCTAGACTACAATAGGAGGGGATATCTCCCCTCTCCCCCCCCCCATTCTTTGGGTCTTGCATCACCCCTGTCAGATACAATCTTGGCATACCCATACAGGGCCTTCAGGTTTTTTCAACATTTGGTAGGGTCACTAAACCCTAGCTTGCAATCATCGATGAGTGCCACAGAGTAAAAAAAATACTAGGAAAATATTCCTTGTGCAACATCATGTCCTTTTTTTTATGGTCAACATTAAAATACATATAAACTTTGTAATTTCCATCCACAAAAGATATTTCTATCTAGAGGGAGAGGGAGGGGGAAATCCTTCTAACATCACCTCGCTTTCTTTATCTTTGAAGGCTTTTGGAAATGTTTTGGAGGGTATGAATCCATTTTCACTCTGGTTTTTCATGCGAGAGAATATTCTCATGACGATGAGATGACATAGGCTTGCTTGTAAATGAGAGGACCTAAGGTCCAATCACCATGGGAGTTTGATAATGCTTCTCAACATTAGTGATGGAATTCATGTTATTTCTTTCATGAGCCATCCTCTACTTATTTGGGTTAATTCTAAAGTTTTTATGGTTACTGTGTCAACCTTCATTCACTTGTCTTAGGATCCAATTGATTAGTACTATCTTTATTGTTCTCCCCCTACTCTGAATTTTAGCTACATGGTGGAACCCTACGATTTCCTTCCACATGAGAACAACTCTTGTTGTTTTACCAATGTCCCTTTCCTCCTCTCTCACTTGACTAGCTTTAACTATTCCTTGAGTCCCCATCCAATATTTATTAATTTGGTGCACCCTTCTACTCATCCATATTTTTAGATGACTTACAACCTCCTTTGGTACCCACTGGAATATAATAACTCTTCCGCTCTTACTCCCATCCACTCCTAAATTCCAAGAAAAATAATGAGATGCCAACATGACTATGTAGGCTATGGGGCATGCAGTTCATGGGACCGATCTCAAGTGCAATATGTCACTCAATTTTATATCCATTCCACACCAAATAATATCTAGAAAATAGTGGATAGGACTACCTTAGAAGCAATATAGGAGAGAAATCCTTACACGAATGATGTTCTTAGTCATGTGGCTAATTAGGTCCCCGATCCATGCCATATGAATGGTCGATGAAACTTATTTTTGTGAATTAGGGAGCACTATTGGCACCTAAAAACACTGATAGAGAACTAATTAAAAGAAAAAGAGGATTAAAAAATTAAAATTACTCTTAGGCCAAGCATCCTATGTTTGGAAAATAACCATATGTCACTAGAACATAGGAAGATGACTCTATGTTCCACTAGGATTGAAGCTATACTCCCCAAAAGCAATTTTTCAACTCTCCATGCACCCATTTAACACTCGTTGAAGTGTCTACCTCCACCTACATAGTTCCATGGTTTACTATTTTGTTTACAATCCACTTTTTCAATTGTTTTGGTTGTATGCAACCTTCTTAGGCCATCGACAAGGAAGAGGCTATAATGCTACTCCTAGTTTCACAAACTTTTTTGCTAGCTCTGTTAGCACTTTATTCTTTAGTTTATTTGTAGTTATGATGAGTATCACATAATTTTTTGGACTAAGGTTTTATTTTTCCTTTGATGGTATGGTTTCCCAAGTGACAAAACATGACAAGAAGAGTTAGTCTACTAAACAAATCAATAGAATAATTAGCCTACTAATATATAATATGTAGGTGTGTGTGTGTGTGTGATCCATAAAATTCATTCATATATCCACTAGACAATTCGTAACAACAGAATTTGATATTATCATATTAAAAATATGAGATTCTACACTATTACAATTTTATTTAATTTCCAAATTTATAAAATTAACTATAATTAGTGAATACATGTAAAAGTAAATCAAGCAAAAAAGTAGAGAATGAAAAAAAAGCTCACACACACATAGTACACAAGATATGCTCTCTAGAAAACCCTTTCGGGACAAAACCCAGCTGGAAGGTGAGGCCTCTTTGCTCTCTTTCTCTGTCTGGAAATATGGTTGCTGATACAAAGAAGTAATGTATATGGCCCGTGGGCTGCTATAGTTCACAAATCCTCTCTGTGTTCTCTACCACCTATCTCTCTTGGCTATCTTTGATCAAATGTGGAACAAAATTCTCTCAAAAGAATGGAATGGCTCTACCTCCTAATGGCCTGGTTATAACACAAACCAATAACCTACTGGTGGTTAATTTTGACTACATCAACTCTTAGCTAGAGTTACAAAATAGAATATTATGGAGTCTTTTACATTAAAAACATGTTTTTATCCACTCTTCCATGAATAATTGGGTTGACGTGACATCCTCTCGAACTATAGGTGTGAAAATAGAAAGGTTAACTTCTAAGTGGCATAATTTTTGCATACGAACTATGATTGATGTGATTCTTGCACCGTTGGAAAACTCTCTGTGTGTAGAATAACATGAAATGGTTATTCACTCAAGAATAAAGTTTTTACCCACAAAAAGGTTGTTTAATGCCTCAAAATTCTCTTGGAAGGTTTCAAACCCGATTTCACAAAATTGGGTCCACCGGTAAAAACAGGCCCGTGAGCTAATTCCTCCATTTTTTCCACTCCAAATGCATTGAGATGGATGGAAAACAATATAATGATCCAATTCAGATCAATATATATATATATATATATATATATATATATTATATATATATATATATATAATATATATATATATATATATATATATATATATATATATATATAGAGAAGAGAGAGAGAGAGAGAGAGAGAGAGAGAGAGAGAGATTCTACCTAAAAACCAAGGAACTAAATTACATTCTATAGATGCTTGAAAGAATTTCATCACATCAACCTTACAATTGATGCACAAAATAAAAACAAAATGAATTATTAAGATTTTACATGATTAAGTGTGATAGAAATCACTTAATTTCCATTTTTTCCTTTCTTTTTCTCCACCTTCCACCACACTCGTTGATTTGGAGCAGTTCTTACTATTTTTAGCTGATTTCTATTTCTTTTATGGAGAGATCTCTTTGTCTGAGTTCAAACTCTGAGATACATGAGATCCCTTTATGCCACCTAGGTCATTTTCCATGGGTGTTTCCACTTTCTGATGCTCTCATACCATTGTATTTGTCTCCTTCTTCATCATTTTATTTTCCATCAAAGTGAATCTATTGTTCGAGATTTGGTGGATTTACTTCGTCCTATTCTTTCTCATCTTCTGAATTGTCAAGAAATTGCCATCCCTTTTGCTTATCTTTCCTTACTCTTCTTTTTTTACGCCTTCCTTGCTTGTGGGCGTGAATTCTATAAATGACCAGTTTGAAAGAAAGTTCAACATTAGATTCTCATATTCTCATAGTCTAACACATGTGTCCGCTGAAAATTATCATGTTTTAAAAGGATAGAATCAAGAAGGCCTTTGCTTAGGTCAATCTCTATGCAAATCCTAGAAAAGGTAAAAATACCTTTTGAGGTTTTGTCCATATCCACTTTTTTGAATTTTCCCAGCATGTTTATGATATCTTGAATAACCTAATGGTGCCAAAAATGGAAGGGAAGGTTTGGGAGCCTTACCCAAACTAGCATCGTCATTACCACCATCTTTGTTGCATCAAACCCAGGAAAACATGGGGTAAAAAGAGCCCATATCTGCCCCAAAACCATGTTCCATCTTTAAAAAAAAATTCATATCTTGCTTGATCTCGAATTATACTATGAAAAGCCCCTTAGAACACAAATATATATCACACTTCTTTGTGCAAGAAGAGTATAACCACTCATATATATCTTCTAGTTTTGGTCAAAAACCATTTAAACAACATATTACTATTGTGGATTGTGGATCGCCATGAAAGGTTTTAACCTTTGGGGTTTTGATGTCCATTTCTGGAACTTTCTCCATTTTCTCTACAATGTAAGGGCCTAGCATAGTTTGAGATTGATCTACTTGAGTGGAAGCCTTCTTTTTTAGTGCATCCTTGAATAACGTGGCTCCCTTAGGATTTAGGTCTCTAGAACCTCCCCACATCCTCATATTTAAAATTATTGTTGAATATTTTTTCACACTATAAGCTTGTAGCCGATGAGTTTCTTGGAGTACCTTTCATGTCTATTCCAAGATTTGTAACAACACTGATATCCCCATACTCTTCTGTATTAACTGTTTCATATTTATTACTAGATATAAACCCTAGATCCAATAAGAATCTTGATAAAAAATTAAAATTGAATATCTTTTTCACTATTCATTGCTAGATCTAGTGGATCTCAATGATTTTGGAGGGAAAATCTCTATATCCCATAGTGTTAGAGCTCTCCCCATATTTATCCTCACCCCGATCTACTAATAGAGACATATATAATCACTAAAACAAATCCACATCCCTGAACACCATGTGATCTAAGAAAAAACCAAGGAAAAACGACAAATTTGGTTGAAGACTTCTAAGATCCTATGCATAACAGGTCCAACTAGGGATAAAATAACTAGAGATCTAGACCTCATTATATGTGTTGTCAAAATCTTCCTCTTCATTTTGAAACTACCAAATATCCATCAAAGCCACTCCCTCAGCTTGTTTAGCCTCTGTTGACACTCATCGAAGTGATAGAAAACAACTATGCATCTCTCTAGAATAAGCACATGCCCGGATGCAACTGCTTTAGCATTGTAGGACAGAACCCTGGTGCTCTTTGCCATGATTCTTGAATGACACACATCTTATACAAACCACTGAAATAGATTATTTAACATGGATATTTAAATAATTTATTTAAGTCCTTTATTGAAGTAATTTAAAAATGTAGAAGATTGATACATCTTCCTCACACTTTAAGTGAAAACATAAGATTTTTTTTTCCTCTTGCTTACTTTTTATCTTTCTAAAATTGATATAGAAATAATTTATTTATGGTTTAAATTGAATGTGAAATATTTTTACCATATTATGACATCTTCTAAATATTGGGTTGTAATATCTATAACAAACTAATCCATCATCCATCCTTGTTGTATCAACACTAAAAATAGGGATCACAATCAGAGTGGAATAATTGATGTTTTATAATTTTTTAACTAAAAACAAACCAAATATCTATTTTTATTTTGGGTTTTATGATAGACAACATTGATTTTTTATTTATTTATAAAATATTTTATTTTTATTTTAAAAGGGACATCTATCAAGGAGATGTTGAGCACCTAAGTAATTACACATCCCCCTTATACTAGGTTACATATCCATGTTAATTAACTGACACACACACACACAAAATTTTAATCTTAACCATAATAAAATCTTTCAATTCCCAAAGAGAAAAGGTAGTTGATAACAGTGAATTACCTTATAATAAGGATAATAAGGAGATGTGTAATTCATTGAAATTTTAGATGCAATTTTTTTTTAAGTTTTGTACTTTAAAAGTGGTTTTCACATCAAGATATTTAATCCATGTCCTTGTTGTTTCTTGCTAGATCCATGATTAAGATGGACATACATTGGTTATAATTTTCATGCGTAGAAAATAGATTTTTTTAGATAAAGAGAGGGAAAGATATTTCTTATTTGATTGATAGGTGCTTTATATTTCTCAATATGAGGGAGATGTGTAATTACTTTGATGTTTAATATGAAGTTGACATATGGAATTTAAGAAAATATTTATAGCAAAAAATACTTCAATGTGTGACATGAATAAGATATTTATATTTGAATGATAAGAAAATTATTATAATATGAACTTAAAGAGATTCTATACATGGAACTTAAAAAAATAAAACAAAAAAAACAATCTAAGCTATGAATAAAATATTTCCATGTCTATAGGGTGGTATGGGAGAGGTTGGGGGTGTTCATATGCCCTATCATGGGAAAATAATCGAATAATCAAGAAGAGAGATATGAAATCTATCAAGAAATCAAATAGGTAATTACATTAGACATTAGCAAATGAATCATAGTGGGTGATTCGTCACATATAGTCAAATGCCTTTGTCAATTCAATTTTAAAAAAGATTCACTGTGCTATGAACTAAATTTGGAAATATAAATCTCTTCATCTATTGAGACAAAATAATGAATGGGTTGATGTTATGAAACCAGCTCAAGAAAAGATAGAAAAGATAGATCAACGCCTTAGAATTCACCCTCTTCGAGGGGGAAACCTCCTTTCATTACATAAATGAACAATTCTTGGATGATTCAAATGAAAAAACCTCCTTTCTATATATAGGAGTCTAAGGAGTCACAATATAACCCAGCTGACCTAACATAATAATATAAAGCCACAAAAATAACAATAGAGGGATTCTATGGGGCACAGTAATAACAATATGGGGGCAATAGGGGCACAACAATATTAAAAAGGGGTATAACTACAATAGTAATGGGGTAATCACTAGTATTATAGGGACCCAACATGCCCCTCTCCTTCAAAAAAGTGTTGTCCTCAACGCTTGAGTAGTTCTGGATACTTCTGTTTAAAATTCTCATCCTCCCATGTGGAATCTTCAGCGGATAAGTTCTTCCACTTGATAAGATACTCCGAAATTGATCAATTTCGTAGTTGTCGAGTTCTTGTTTCTATGACTGCTTCCGGATCCAATATAATTTTTCCTTCCTCATCAAGTTCAGGCAATATTGTTTGAACTGGGAGCTTGTCACCTATAACCTTCTTTAAACATGAAACATGGAAAAATGGGTGCAATTGAGAAGCTGTAGGAAGCTCCAATTTGTATGCCATAGTACCAATCTTTTGCAACACCTTGTACGGACCATAATACTTTGGTGATAATTTATTATCCTTCTTAGCTTGCTTGAGGGACATTTGCTTATATGGTTGTAGCCGTAGGAATACCAAATCACCTACATCAAAACTTCTTTCACTGCGATGTTGATCTGCCTGTTGTTTCATTCTATTCTGTGCCAACACCAGGTATCCTTTAAGAGTTGGAGGACTTGTTGTTGATGTTCGATGTGATGTTCCACTGCCTGAACCTTAGAATTTTCTCTTAAATATGATGTGATGGATGGTGGCTGATACCCATAAAGAGCCATAAATGGGGTCATTTTTGTTGCTATATGGAAGGAAGTGTTATACCACCATTAAGCCAGAGGCAACCATTTGACCCATTGTGTCTGTTTATCAGATACAAAGAAACGAAGATATCCTTCCAAACATTTGTTTACTATCTTAGTTTGCCCATCAGATTGAGGATGATAAGATGAGCTATGAGCTAACTGAGTACCAAGACAAGAAAATAATTCTGTCCAAAAATTTCCAGTGAAAATGGGATCTCTGTCACTTACAATAATCTTTGGGTTTCCAGGTAGCTTTTGAATTGTTTCCATAAATGCAGTAGAAACTGTACTGGCTTCAAATGGATGTGATAATGCACAAAAGTGTGCATACTTGGTAAGTCTGTCAACTACCACCATGATGACACTCTTTCCTCAGACTTGGGTAAACCTATGATAAAATCCATTGAAACCTCCTCCCAACGTTGGCTTGGAATGGATAAAGGTTGTAATAGACCCGGTGTCTTAATTGTTTCAACTTTATTTTGTTGGCAAACCAAAAATTCCGCCACAAACTTTTGAATGTCTGATTTAAGGCCATCCCAAAAAAAATCCTTCTTAACGCTGTGGTAAGTTTTTAAAAATCCTGAGTGCCCTCCTAAGGGAGAAGTGTGCAATTCCATAAGAATCTTTTGTTTTAGCTGGGAATTCCTACAGAGGTATAAGCGATCTTTGTACCATAACGAATCATTTTTCCAGCTAAATGTATCAGACGTACTGGAATCTTGTTGTAACTTTCGAATAAGTGCCC
>APFE030031435.1:251869-264145 GCA_000404065.3 Pinus taeda
ATGAACAATTCTTGGATGATACAAATGACAAAACCTCCTTTCTATATATAGGAGTCTAAGGAGTCACAATATAACCTAGCCGACCTAACAAAAATAATATAAAGCCACAAAAATAACAATAGAGGGATTCTATGGGGCACAGTAATAAACAATATGGGGGCAATAGGGGCACAAAAATATTAATAAGGGGTATAACTACAATAGTAATGGGGTAATCACTAGTATTATAGGGACCCAACAATTGACTTACTAGAAAATTAGGTCACACAATAAGAACATTAAATGTTAATGAGTGGGGTCTTTGGTTCCCAATCCCTTGAATGATTATCAATGGAAAGCATCAAATAACAAAGGGTACCACACAATGAGACGTGGGAAATCAAAATTATGGGAGATAATTTTAATACTTCTCATCTACCTCCCTCACACTGACATCCCTCATCCATTTAACCTATTATAACAATCATTGTAGTAGCTTTACATGATGCCATAGGTTTAGTTCAATTCTTAGATTCTAATTTGCATGTTGGATTCAAACCATAATTCACTCAATCATCTCCATGTCTAATTTACCATCCATTAATTGGTATTCAATTATTGTCACCCTAGTTTGGCTCTAGTTTCTAGATGCTCCATCCTTTTGTTTTGTAATTAATCCCATTTCATCTTCAACTCATGTGAACAATGTGGTAGAGTGTATTTTTCCTTGTTGAGCCCTACTCCCAAGCCTACCTCCATTGCTTTTACTAATGGGGGAGCTCATGTGGGTCAATTTTCTAGCTTTAATTGGAGAGAGTCAAGCCTTGATGTCTCCTAATAGATATGGCTCATCACTCCAATGGAGACAAGAAAGACATTTGTCATAGCCATGCAAAATAAATTTCTAACATGCAACATGAAATAAATAAACTCTAACTTCAACAAGCATACAATTAAAAGAAAATTGGTCCAATACAATAGACATTCTCATCATTCAAAGGAAGAAAATACATGGTATGGAGGATGAAAATGATGTTATTAGGAATAAATGAAAGAAATGATTCTCTTAAGCAAATAAGACTTATTGTCTCCAAAATATTTAGCTATTTTAATAAATTCTTCTCAACCTTTTTTGTTTTTTCTAAATATAGAACCATAATCATGTTAAATTTTAGTGCTAGATTGTTCTCTGTTGTAAATAATTGCATTTTTATTTTAAACTTTTTCAATATTTTCATATTACGTTCACCCTATAACGTCATTTCATCATTAGTAACTATATATAGAGAACAAAATTGCAGTGAAATTATAAGGAATAACAGAAGAAACACATACATAATAGAGGCACTGGGATTTTGGCCGGAGATGAGGGAAAACCCCCACAAGGGAGGAAACCCATAAATCAATTCTTCTTATTCTATTAGATACTCATCAATGTTTAGCTGAGATACAAAGTACAATAAGAATGAAACATATGTATTTTATCATCATTCACTTTAGGCCTCATAAGGCCTGTTATCACTCTAGGAAACTCTCCTAGGTTGTAGCTCGGAGATGCCTAGTAACATATAACATTCAATTTTGTTCTTAGAACTATTGAAATGGATGATGGTTTGGAACAAGTCAGATAACCATTTCAGCTCTATTATCACTCAAGACATGCATGAACACTCTCACCAATACAAGGTTTTAGACCACCAATGCTCAATAATTTATAGATTCAATGGATAGATGGAGAATACTAACTGTACCAACAGATTGCATACATAAACACATACAAATGGCTAGTTACAGGAAGTAAATGAGACTTGAAAATATAATTTATCAATGGAGAGATAAGATGATAGTTATTTGGCATTAGACATAGCAGAAAACCTGAATATCCTATTCAAGTGCAATCATAGAACATCAAAGAGAATGCACATTGAACATATAATAGCAAAAGAAGCTTATATTGCTAGAATGAAGATGAGAAGCTTGAAGGAACAGAGGAGGAACAATATATAGAAGTTGAACCCTTGTTACATCTAGTTTTTTTCCTTTTATAGGCCTTTTACAATGCTCTTGAGCTCTCAAAGGCTTGGAGCCTTAATTTGTCTGATATGTCTTGTTAACTGATTGATTCCCCGAAGAGGCAAGCATGGCTTGGAGGTTTTTTCCTTCTGACAGAGGAATAACCAACTTCAAGTAGTTTGATGCTCTGTCTGGGAGCTCTCTTGTGTTAGAGATGCCCCATGATGTTTTTTTTGAGGAGTTGCGTTGTGGCCTTTGATATTTTTGTTTGTTTTCGACAGCTGCATGTGCTATGTTGCACTATACTGTTCCTCGGCCTCTTTTTCGGTTTGGGGATGAACTGCATGTGTTCTGGCCCTTTCGGAGGTTTAAAAATGCATGCTTTCTATTAAAATAGAACAACGTTGCCATATTGTGGACTTCTACTTTAAACAATGATTGTTTCCATTTTAAATAGGAAACACAACAACACGGAGAAATATCACCCCTCTGTGTCCTTTTCGGACTTCAAAAGTTCTCAAAAATGGTTTATGTCCATCAGGTCCGTCTTTGGGGTGATATCTCATCTTCACCATTGATCTGGGAGTTCTAGATCCAATGGTGGTGATCCATTTCGAGTGCCTCTTTTGTACTAGAGTTAACCACGAAATGAGGGTGTTCTCTCTCCTCATCCTGGACATGTGGCAATGCTGTATGGCATTGGGTGAAGCTTGGCCTAAACTACTTACTGCCTTTGGCCCTCCCAAAATCCTGCCAGTTTTGTAATTTTCCCTTTATATTGGAAATATGTCGAAACATTGGAAATTATGAAAATACGGCCTTGGCGAACTTGAAATATTTATATATTTCATTCCTAAACCCTTTCGGGTCTAGGACCTATCGCTATCGTCATTGCCAAAGGATTCCTTTGTATCTCTTAAAATATGAAAAAACATTGAAATGCATTAAAATTGGCCTTCTTGCGGACCTCAAATTTTATAGATTTCACTTCCTGGACCCTTTCAGGTCCAAGCTCCGTTGCAGTCAGCATTGCCCTATTTCCCTTTGTATTTCATTATATAACGAAATACATTAAAATGCATTTAAAGCAGGCTTACTGCAGACCTGAAATTTTATCGAATATGTTGTATATAACTGTCGGGTCTGGTTATCAGGTCGCCCATTTGTATATTCCTGCTCCCTTTGTATAGCCGATGTGATATAGTGATGCAATAAATCACAATCACATGTCACTGATGCTCGAGGCCCTTTACTTTAATCGTTGATCCCTTGCTGATGAGACCCGTCGATCCGATCATCGGAGATCGCTAATTGGCAGGTCTTGCGCCCATACTTAAATCATCCTCTCTGCTCGACTGATTGAAATTAGCTACTTAGATCTAGGTCGTTGATCGGCCGGATCTAATGGCTGGCATTCTTTCACTATTTAAAGCATGAAATTTTGGTTTTTCATGGTTTTTAAAGTGTTTTTGCCTCCCGATAGTGTATTTCCACCCTTCTAAGGGCTCTCCTCTTGGACTGATTTTGACCTTTGGATGATTTTGAGAAAATGATGAAGACTTTAAGAGCATATATGGATCCAATTTTGGGCCTTTTTTCAGTGAGGCTAACATTGAATCCTTTTGGGGATGAAATCCTCCCGGTGAGGTTTGAAGGATCACAAACCAATGCCTTTCCTATAAAACAAAAATCAAATCTTCCTTCTAGCATTCCATTGGGCATGAAGTCTATTTTGTAATGAAATAAAAACTGGAAAAACATATTTACGATGACAAGGCTTTAAAGCCTTAAACAAAATAAAGTTTCAAGAACCTGCCCATTTACTGGGCTACCAAAAGTATCTCCTCCTTCTAGACTGCGCAGAATGAATGTATTGTTCAGCTGAATTTGAGCGATGACAAATGGACCTGTCCATAAGGAGTCAAACTTGCCATGATTACCTCTCTTTTCCTTAAATGCATCCCATTTAAGTACCTAATCACCAACTTGGAAATTGTTCACTTTTGCCTTCTTGTCAAAGGTTTCTTTGATTCTCTTCTGATGAGCCTTTGACTTATCAACCAACTGGTCTCTAATCTGTTGTAGTTCAACTAGGTTATTCATTCTTCTTACCATGTCATTCTCTTCAACTTGTTCTTCTTGCAAGAATTTAGCCATAGGTTGAATTAGCTGGATAGGGAAAACAACATCAGCACCATAAACCAGTTTAAATGGAGAATTTCTTATGGACTTTTTGATGGTAACTCTGTCAGCCCATAATGCAAACTTCAACTTGGAATCCTAGTTCTTTTTATTGTCCTCTAATAGTTTTTTGATTACCCTTACCAGACTGTCCTTAGATGATTCTGCCAGGCTATTGCCTTGAGGATAATATGAGGTAGAATGCACCACTTGAATGCCCATGGATTCACTCATGTCCACCAATTATTTTGCCTTGAAGGTTGCTACATGATCAGTGACTAGTATGGTTGGGCAACCAAATCTAGTGAAAATATTCTCATTCAAGAACTTTATGACAATTTGATTATTAGCATTCTTAGTGGCTATAGCCTCAATCCACTTGGTGAAATAATCAGTGGCTACTAAGATCCATTTGTGTTGGCCACTGGAATGTGGATTGATCTCACCTATAAAGTCCAAGCCCCACTGCTAGAAGGGACCACTGACATGTATTTGCTTCAAGGGCAGAGATTTTAGGTGCTATCTTCCTGCAAACCTTTGACACTTGTCACAAGCTTTCACAAAAGAAAACACATCAAAGAAAAGAGTAGGCCAATAATACCTAGCCCTCAGGATTTTCTGGGCTATGGTTTTCCAATAATGATGCCCTCCATAGATGCTAGAATAGAGCTGGTGTATGACTTCCACAGCTTGTTCTTTATCTAGACATCATAAGAGGATTCACAATGGGTCTTTCCAATAAAGCATATTTTTATTTATGCAGAATTTGATTGATCTGAGTTTAATGGCCTTGGCTTGACTAGAGCTAAGTCTTGGAGGGACTTCTAGCTTTTGCAAAAATTGAACTATGCTGGAATACCATTCACAGGTGGCTAGATTTTCAGCCAGAGACTGATTTTGCTTTTGTTCTTCTGCTGCTCCCTCTGATTGCTCATTATCTGAATTTAGACCTATGGAATTTATGTCTAACGAGCTGTAATTTTCTTCAGCCATAAGCTTAGCCAAGCCCTGGCCCTTAACAAGCTTGTGGGCTTCACCTCTATGTTAAACTCTATGAATTTTTCAATCTATATAGCTCTGTTTCCATCAATCTATGGATGAGTTAAGACATCCTTTACTAAGGCTGAAGGTACATATGCAACCACTTTGGAATGCAGAATATAAATTCTGAATGCCTTTAAATATTTTATGAGACCATAAGCTTGTTTTTTCAATAAGGTCATACCTTAGTTCAGCATCCCTTAAAGATTTTCTGAAAAAGGTCACGAGGTGCTCTATGCCTGCATCATTTTTTTGCAACATAACTACTGCAAGTGTATCATAAGAGGAAAAAGAGAAGATACAAAATTCCTTAGTGTAATATGGGCTGATTAGAGTGGGAACTCCCATGATAGCTTTCTTAATGGATTCAAAATAGCTTCTTGAAGTATCTGTCCATTTTATTTCTAAACCTTTCTTTATCATGGAAGTGGTGCTTTACTAACTCTGCAAAGTTTGGAATGAACCTCCTTACAAAGTTAATTGAATGTCCCTTTTTGACCTTAGGATGGACAATGTCTGAATGGTTTAAACCCTTGTTGGATCAATCTTCACACCTTCAGTAGAAACTTTGCCTTATTCTAGAGCAAACTATGACTTCTTTGGGTTCAATGAAATTCCAAACTATTTGCACTTTAGGAAGACCTTCTTCAAATGTTGTAAATGTTCTTTGTGGCTGTTGGAGATGACTATTATGTCATCAAGATAAATAAGGACAAACTTGTCCTTCTCTCCCACGAAGGCTATGTCCATGGCTCTCTAAAAAGTAGCCCCAGTATTCATCAGTCTGAAAGGAATCTTGGAGTACATGAAAGTGCCCTAAGGAGTAGTGAAGGCAGTGTTTTCCTAATCTCTTTGATGTATAGCAACCTAATTGTAACCTGAAAATCCATCTAATAAAGACATGACACTAGCCCCTGAAACTCTTTGCAGCAAGTGTTCCATCTTAGGTAGGGGGTAGTTATCTTTTTTAGAGCATTTGTTCAGATTTTTGAAGTCAACACAAAGCCTGATTTCTCCATTTTTCTTTCTCACTACCACAAGGTTAGCTATCCATTTTAAATACCTTAAGGGAACTATGATTTTGGCATCCAAAAGCTTCTTTATCTCTTTCTCAATCAAAGGCAATAAGAGAGGGCTTATAGGTCTTAATTTCTGCTTAAAAGGGGTAGTGTTCCTTTCCAGTGGAATCTTGTGATGAATAATGTTTGTATCATAGGTTTTAAGATCATTGTATTCCCAGGCAAAAATATCAGCAAATTTCTTCATGAGGGTGCAATACTCGGAATTCTGGGCAGAAGACAAATGAGTGGACAAATTGATGTATTTCGGATGGGCTGGGCTCTCGATATTATGTTTACAAACAATAGACCCATTTTCTATTTTGTCAGGCTTATAAGGCACATCATTATGGTCGAACAATTTCTCTAGAGGCACCAATCCTTTTGGTATATGATTACTAGGCAGCTGGACAATGCTTCCTCAGCTAAACTCATTTTTTAGCTTGGACTGGTCACATTCTTCCATGGTTTCATTTTCTTGGTCAATGTGCGTTTCACCAAATTCCTCAATGACTTGTAAAAACCTATTAATTTCCTCATCGTCTTAAAAAACTCTCTAATATTTGACATTGTCAAGTAGAGACGGTTTATATTTTACTTGAACTTCATACGTCAATCTAGGGGGCAAAGGGGGAATAAACATGCTAGCAAACACAACAAGGGAGTCGACAAGTTGGTTCTTCATTCTCGGAATATAAGAAATGCTGAAATCACTAAAAGAATCCTTGAGCCTCCATAACTCATCTCTGTATGCTTTCAGCCTTGGATGCTTTGCTTGGAATGCTTTACTTACTTGTTAAATGATGAGTTCTGCATCTCCAAACACTTTCAGGCCTTTGATACCCATTTCTTTAGCAACACTTAAGTCCAAAATCAAAGCTTCATATTCTGCTATGTTATTTGTGACCTGAAAGGTTAATTTGAAAGATAAATAAATGTATTCCTGTGTGGGAGACACAAGGAATACACCTGCGCCGAAAATTTCCTTAGAGAAAGATCCATCAAAGAAAATGTCCCAAATTTGTGGGCCTTCTTCCTTAGTGATCTGGCAAACTGGTTTCTTAAGTTATGTGGAGGCCAACTGGGATTCTTTAATATGAAGAATACATGCTCCGAAATCAGTGTCAATAGCATAGATGGGATGATTAGTGGGGTTTCTTTCATCGTTGATGATATAAGCCAACTGAGATTCTCTGTATAATCTCCTTCTCTCACCTCCGAAAATTGGGACACTAGCATAGGACAAATCATTTTGTAATGATCCACCTAATCTCTTGATCCAGCCTCTGGAAAGTAACATGCCAAAATTGGGGGGTACATCTGCTACCACAATATCCATCACCATACTTTTCATGGGCAACTGAGACAGAGTGATGGCTAGGTCCTTGATTAATCCCAGACATTTCACTTTTC
The DNA here is from genome assembly GCA_000404065.3 of Pinus taeda. Lineage (NCBI taxonomy): Eukaryota > Viridiplantae > Streptophyta > Pinopsida > Pinales > Pinaceae > Pinus > Pinus taeda. The sequence continues at coordinate 259,555 of APFE030031435.1, forward strand.
TAGAGTCAAAAGAAAACAGGTCATGATTTGGCTTGGTGATGTGAAGACTCAACTCATCCATGATAGACTTGGGCATTAGATTATGGCTGGCTCCAGTGTCCAAAAGGCAGTTGTGAAGGGTTTTTTCATTAATAGTGAGAGAGACATAGAATGATGGGGAGTTGTCTTCACAATTTTCAATCATTGGGCTTAGAATAATAGCTGGCTTGTCCTCTTGCATATTTACATAGTTAGTGCAGGCTTGGATGGCTTTAGGCTCAAGGGCCTTGAGGATGGATCTTTTGAAGGACTCATACTTCACTAGTTCAATCAGAGGCATAAGTATTCTTAGCTTGTGAATTTCTGATTGAAAACTGAAAGGAGAAGGAGACTTGTCAAGGCCTCTTACCTCATGAGCTGGAGCTTTGAGGATGATGGGATCAACTACTAGTTTCTTTTGCTTATTAGCTTGCTATATTGTAGGGAAAACAACTCTTTAAACAGGAGTTTCCTTGGCATTATTCATCTTTGACCTCAGGTTGTATCTTTGTTGATCTTTAGTTTGTAGAGCCACTTCACCATCCCATTCTTGGCTGATCTGGTCATTGAATAATGACTTTTCATAGGCAGCTGAGGTCAAAAAGGAAGCATTGCCTTTGTCTTCTAGATAATGGATCTCATCATTTTCTTCAAACTTCTCTTCTTCCATGACTGCATTTTGAAAAGGAGACTTCACCCCTTGGTCTTCATTGGCATCTTTGTTTCTTTGCAAAATCTACAACTGCTCATTAGTTCTTCTATATGGATTTGGATTTGGATTTCTAGGAGCAAAGGTATTAGGAACTCTTCCTTTTCCCGGGTGTTGCTTAACCTTCAATTTGGAGATTTCAGAGGCTAATGACTCGATCATTTTGGTCATTTTATCTATCTTAGGATTAGAGGATGATGAAGACTCACCCCTCTGTGTTCTTCTATCAACATTTCCCTTGAGCTTCTCTACATCCATGATGTTTGATTCCACTTCCAAGGCTGCATCCTACATGTCAGCCAATGTAGCACATCCCCTCTCTCTCAACAGTAGGCAGAAGTCAGAGTCAAAAGCACTAGCATAGGTGACTTTAATAGAGGTAGTAGTGGGTTTTACTTCAGCTGGTATCTTGTTGTACGTACAGTCAAACCTCTTATTCAAATCAGACAACAACTCACCATTTTCCCTCTTTAAGTTCCCAAACTTAGTGTGGTAGTAGAGGAGATCCTTCTTATCCCCCCAATGCTTTAGAAATGCATCATCTAAAGCCTCAATATCTACTATAGATCTTGGGGTTAGTTCTCTGAACCATTTTCTAGCCTCTACATCTAGGCTTTGGACAAAGACTCTCATCCACACATCATCTTCACTAATGTCCAAATTATCAGCATAACTATAGAATGACTCAAGATGTTCTTCAACAATAACACCTTTAGTCCCAGTGAACTTAGGCCTATATTTTTGATATTCTCCTGTAGGCATGGCATTCAAAGGAGTGCACAATATTAGAGGTCCATACCTAGTAGCTATGATTCTTTCCATTTTGGTAGGTGCTTGTGGACCTGCCATAGCTGTGGTGGCTAAAAGAGTACTGGTATTCTGAATGATAGAGGGTTGAGGAGTGATTGATAAGACTAAAGGAGTATGATGGATAGGAGGTAAGGTTTCCTTTGGGCTTAAAGCAAAAGCAGAACCTGAAGAATAAGGAGCTTTATGAATCTTTGAGAGAGTTTCTTCACTACTAGTATTAGATGCTATACTCTCGACATGTATTTGTTCTATTACAAGACTTGCTTGAAGAGATATAGGAGATTGTTTAGGTTTACCTGAACCTGATGCTCCTTTTTGCAATACTTTTCTCTCTTTGATTCTTTTTTCAAGGTCAATTATTGGGTCAACTTGTAGCTTCTGAGGATCTCTCCAAGTATGCCTCACCAACTGAGCCAGAACTATGAAGTGGAGTTGCCAAGAGGTTCGACCTCCAGTAGAGTTGCCAGATAGATGATTACAACCAAAAATATGCTCAGACTTTCTCTATCATCAAACTTAGATTTGTGTCATTTCCCAAGGAAGCTGAGCTCTAGTTTTCTCTCCTCGGCAATGACACCAATTACGTTATCACTCCAAGAAACTCTCCTAGGTTGCAGCTCGGAGATGCCTGGTAACATATAATCTTCAATAATTGTTCTCAAAACTATTGGAATGGATGATGGTTTGGATCAAGTCAAATAACCATTTCATCTCTATTCTCACTCAATACATGCATGAACACTCTCACCAATACAAGGCTTTAGACCACTAATGCTCAATAATTTATAGATTCAATGGATAGATGGAGAATACTGATTGTACCAGCAGATTGCATACATAAACAAATATAATGGCCAGCTACAGGAAGTAAATGAGACTTGCAAATCGAATTTATCAATGCAGAGATAAGATGAATTTATTTGGCATTAGACATAGCAGAAAACCTAAATAACCTATTTAAGTGCAAGCATAGAATAGCAAAGAGAATGGACATTGAACATATAATAGAAAAAGAAGCTTATATTGCTGGAATGAAGATGAGAAGCTTGAAGGAACAAAGGAGGAACAATCTCTAGAAGTTGAACCCTTGTTACATCTAGTTTTTAGCCTTTTATAAGCCTTTTACAATGCTCCTCAGCTCTCAAAGGTTTAGAGTCTTAATCTGTCTAACATGTCTTGTCAACTGATTGATTCCCTGAAGAGACAAGCATGGGTTGGAGGTTTTTTCCTTCTCACAGAGGAATAACCACCTTCAGGTAGTTTGATGCACTGTCTAGGAGCTCTCTTGTGCCGAAGATGCCCCACGATGTTTGTTTTGAGGAGTTGTGTTGTGGCCTTTGTTATTTTTGTTTGTTTTCGATAGCTACACATGTTGTGTTGTGTTGTGCTACTCCTTGGCCTCTTTGTCGGTTTGGGGATGAACTGCGCATGTTGTGGCTCTTTCGGAGGTTTAAGAATGCACGCTTTCTGTTAAAATAGAGCATCACTGCCATATTTTGAACTTCTTCCTTAAACAATGATTGTTTCTATTTTAAACAGAAAACATAGCAACACTGAGAAATCTTGACCCTTTGTGTCCTTTTTAGACTTCAAAAGTCCTAAAAAATGGTTTATATCCATTGGTTCTGGCTTTGGGGTGATATCCCATCTCCACCGTTGATCTGGGAGTTCTAGATCCAATGGTGGTGATCCATTTCAGACGCCTCTTTTGTACTGGAGTTAACTGCCCGGTGAGGGTGGTTTTCTCTCTCCTCGTCCTGGACACGTGGCGGTCGTTGTATGGCATCGGGCGGAGCTTGGCCTAAACCACTTACCGCTTGTGGCCCTCTTGAAATCCTGCCAGTTTTGTAATTTTCCCTTTATATTGGAAATATGTCGAAACATTGCTAATTATGAAGAAACGACCTTGGCGGACTTGAAATATTTATATATTTCATTCTTGAACCCTTTCGAGTCCAGGACCTATCGCTATCGTCTTCGTCGAAGGCTTCCTTTGTATTTCTTAAAATACAAGAAAACATTGAGCATTAAAATTGTCCTTCTTGCAGACCTCAAATTTTATACATTTCACTTCCCGGGCCCTTTTGGGTCCGGGCTTCAACACAATCAGCGCTGCCCTGGTTCCCTTTGTATTTCGTTATATAACGAAATACATTAAAATGCATTTAAAATAGGCTTACTGTGGACCTAAAATTTTATCGAATATGTTGTATATAACTGTCGGGTCCGATTATCGAGTCTCCCATGTGTATATGCCTACTCCCTTTGTATAGGTGATGCGATATAGCAATGCGATCAATCACAACCACATGTCACTAACACCCGGTGCCCTTTACTTTAATCATCGATGCCTCATCGGTCTAATCACTGATTGGCAGGTCTTGTGCCCATACTTAAATAATCCTCTCTGCTCGGCCGATTGCTACTAGCCACTTAGATCTAGGCCATTGATCGACTAGATCTAATGGTTGGCATTCTTTCACTGTTTAAAGCCTAAAATTTTGGTTTTTCATGGTTTTTTAAGCATTTTTGCCTCCCGATAGTGTATTTCCGCCCTTCCAAGGGCTCTCCTCTTGTGCTGATTTTGACCTTTGGATGATTTTGAGCAAAAGCTGAAGACATTAAGAGTGTATATGGATCTAATTTTGGACCTTTTGTCAGTGAGGCTAACAGGGCCAACCCAATAATAAACAAGTAATTAGAGAGGCATGTACAGGCCTCCATATCAGACTGTCATAAGAGCACAATATACATCATTGTCGCTATTATATATAGAGATGTGAAATTTATATAATGAAAATAATTATTAAGAACCACTATAGATCCATCTTAGCAAAGGATTTACAAAGTTGTGGGAGGAAACAAATCTCTCTAGATACAAATATTTCCTTAATTTTGCATTCAAAAAGAAGTTTGGATCTTAAGAGATTTGATCCTTCTAAGTGTTTAATAGATTTGGAGTTAAGATGATCTATGATACTAGATATGAATTTTGATATTGAAATAAATTATTTAACATGGATATTTAAAGAATTTATATAAGTATTAAGTAAA
>APFE030031435.1:270000-318885 GCA_000404065.3 Pinus taeda
ATTAACAAGGGATCAAGTAGACACCCTTCATGTCCATAGGGTTATCGGGATCTTTCACCGATCAGAGGGAATTGCGAATGGTGTTGAGGGGCCTAAAGGTTGAGAGAATATCATACTTTTTAAGGATCCGAGCAATCTTGTCTGTGGTTCCTTAGACATAGGGAAGATGGACACCTAGACGGCGCTCTTTTGGCTCTTTCTTAATTAACACATTTTTAGAGGCTTTACGAAAAGCCTTCTGACTTAGGTGCCTACTATATCCATTCTCCACAAAGACATTAAGGAGATGGGATCTCTCCTTATCAAAGCTCTCACAATCAGAGATCCTAAGGGCACGAGTAGCGAGGGTGTTAAGAACACCCAACTTCTGACCAGGGAAAAGATGGGAATCGACATGAAGATACTGCTCAATATGCGTTTTCTTATGGAACACGGAGTGGGAGAGATAGCCATCCTTATTCCGAGATATAAGAATATCCAAGAAAGGGAGGCAACCATTGACCTCTTTCTCCATGGTGAACTTAATGGCAGAGGACCGGTTGTTGAGGTGATTAAAGAAACGATCCGGCTCCTCAGGGCGATGGGGCTAGATGACATTAGTGTCATCCACATACCTTTTCCAAAGCTTGGGAAGAAGACGAGCATAGGATAAAGCTTTGGCTTTGAAATCTTCCATAAAAAGATTTGCAACAATAGGGGAAAGAGGGGAACCCATGGCAACACCACAAGTCTGTTCAAAGAACTCACCCTCAAAATAGAAGAACATGGAAGTGAGACAGATCTCCACCAGATGCGCAGTATCAGGATCTGTTAGGCGATAGATCACTTCCAAGGCCTCCTTTATAGGGATGCAAGTATAAAGGGAGACCACATCAAAGCTGTCGAGAATGTCCTCAGGGCTAAGATTAATATCTTTAAGCTCCTTAATGAAGGATGCGGAGTCTTTCATGAAGGACTCAGTGCGGCCAAACAGGGGCTTAAGTTTAAGGGCAAGGAACTTAGCCAGAAGATAGGTTGGGCCGCCAATGATGTTGACGATAAGCCTCAGAGGGGTCCCTTCCTTGTGAATCTTCGATAACCCATAGATCCTAGGAGCAATGGGATTGCCTTCAATGAGCTTGTGGCACAGGGAACTCACTGAATTATTAGATTTGATGGCGAGAGCCACTATCTTAGAAATCTTCTTTAGAGGGTTCTTGGGCAGTTTTTTATAACTGCCACTATTGTGGAGATGATCTAGCATCTTCCTCTGGTAATCATCCTTGTTAAGGATGACCGTAGCTCCTCCTTTGTCCGCCTTCAGAATGACAATATATTTGTTCTAATTTAAGGATTTTAGGGCCAAGAATTCCTCATTGCTAAGGTTCTTCTGAGGGGGCTTAGCCTTTCTAAGGACGACAGCACAATCCTATCTAATAGTGTCCTTGATATTATCCGGAAGATCTCTAATCCCGTATTCCATGTCGCAAATAATGTCCTCCACTGGGATTTTTCTAGGGGCAAGGGAAAAGTTTAGACCTTTGCCTAAAACACTGAAAACCGAAGGGGAAAAAGAAAAGCTAGAAAGATTAACGACCTTAGTATTGTGGGAAGTAACCTGGTCCATATTCAAAATCTTATTGCTCTAGTTACCAATCTCAACATCATTATTATCGTGATATCAAATATTATTATTAATATTACATGAAATATTATGATTATTTCCTTATTCAAATTATTCTCGATTGATTATTACCTCTTATTTTCAATTTATTTATTACGCCATTATAATTTTTTATTTCAAATAATATTTATTGTATTATATTATTTTATCATTAAGAACATGATTGATTGTATAGATTTTTAATTTTAATAGTGTTATTTAGATTTTATTAATATATAATATATATTAATGTATAATAAATATATTATTTTATTAGTAAATGGTATAGGAATTAATATAATTTTTATTTTTTTATTATAATTAAATTCTTTATATTATTATCGTAACTGTTGATATACTGCCCGTTATTCAAATTAAAAGAATCGACCATATTACTAACACTGACCTTACTATTAACATAATAATTCTTGACAAACGGCGAACTTGGACCGTCAACAACAAATAGACCAGTCGGTCTATTCCACGTGGAAACATGAGGCGGACAATGATCCAGCGATGGAGAGGCAGCCCTTCCTCCTGCCTGGTCAGTGCCGTCATAGATATCAACCTTCGAACAATTACGCACTAGCTGAAATGGAGACCCCCGGGCCGATTTTTGCAGCAAATCTAGATCCAAGGACGGAGAGACCAAACGTTCTCGCAGGTCAGCAGAATCATCACCGTGCAACACTAACCGAGGAGTAGATTTCCTGTCTGCCGCCAATGCATTCAGACCTGCGAAAGGAAGAAGCTCCACCGAGCCAGATCGCAGGTTACTAGGTGAAACCGGGGGCACGCGATTACCATCCGAATGATCAGCTACACCCATCGATGCTGGGACATGCCCCCCTCTGTAAACCGAAGGAGAGCAACCTGAGATGTATGGAGCAGGTTGCCTCGAAGAAGGTGCAGGTCGAGCAAAGCGCTCCTCTGAAATCTCCTGTATAGGCATAGCGGAATACTCCTCCGAGATCACTTGTCTTGCCAGCGCCGAGGAGAAAGATCCATTCGAAGGAATGGAAGACACCCAAGACCGGACAGATTTTCGAGGTAAAATCTAAAATCTGAAACTTTGCAGCTTGCTTTTGTCCCCTGATTTCCTCGTCACTTAACAACCTAACCATTAAAATTATTTTATTTATTTATATTTTTATCTAAGTTTATCTTAGCAACTAGTATTATCATTAATATTATATATATTATTTATATTATATAATATTATATCATATTATATATAATATATATATAATTATTAAAAATATTTAAATAAATAAAAAATTTAAATCTAACCATTAATTATTTTATTTATCTTATATCTATTTTTACATTAATGTTAACTTATTCCATAATATTAATTATAAATATTAATAATATTATCATTAATAAATTTTTTACATGGGTTAGGTCAATTAGTCGTTAGTCCCATTTAGCCGTTGGAGACTCTCGCTCAGACTATTTACATGTAAGCTGGATTTGTTTCTTCACTTGTTCCTGATGTGACCCACTAGGCTGGTTACGAAACGCTCGACAAGTGTTTCATACATGTTTGATTTACGAGTTATTCTTGCATATATATATAATATGTATATATATATATTATATATCTATATATATATTATAATTTTTATTTCATATTTTTCTCTATAGCGGAGGGGAGCCCTAACCGATAAAATTTTCACTTACTTCATAAGAATTAATTGAATAAAACGTTCGTATACTATATAAGGAATATAAGGAGATGTGTAATACGGAATTCCTACTTACATTTATATGTGAAATTTAATATAAGAAAGAATCATGTGGTCATAGATAAAATATTTAAATATATATTGTTAAGTAATATTTATGTGTATTTAAAAATACATTTATAAAAAAAAACATTTTAATGCTTATAATATGTTCTATAAATAAAATACCCAAAGGCCCATATTAAGTAAAATATTTTAATGTGTGTGTGTTTGATGGAAAAAAAAATCTTATAGTTAAGTAGGCTCACTACTCTACATGTTGGCTTTTTATTTTTTATCTTTTTTTGGGCATGTTTTTGAATTTTGTTGAAAATGCAACAAAAAAATCCTAATTTAATTTTGTCCATGAATTAAATTAGGAATAAAATTGTAATTCCACATCACCTCACAACTTGTATTAGATAACTAAGTTAATTTGATTTAATTGGCTTAGTTAATTTGTGTTGAGGGACTAACTAGAGTCATGTAGAGTGTATCCTACATTATAGGAGCCTTGGTTGAGTTTATTTTGAGTTGTAATTAATTAATTCAGTTTAACGGAGTTAAAGTTATTTAAACTAGTTCCAATGGATGGAGGAACTAGTAGGAGATCAGACAATCGGGTGCTTCTTCATGCGGTCAACTAGTTAACTGATGATCCACTCATAAATAACTCATGTATGTCAGATCTGAGAGTTACCCAGTTGAAATTGGAGTTCAGGGACAATGTACTATTAGTTGTATAATCATATGAATTTTATAGGTGGTGCATGCAATTAGAGGAAGGCCTATGAGAATTTTCCTTATAAATAGGGTCTAATTCCTAAGGAAACAACGCAAGGAAATAGGAACTTGGGCAAGCCAAAATTTGGTTAAATATTGGCCTAGGCTTGTCTAAGAAGCTATGAGACAGATAAAGATAATGTAGAGGTTGCTAGGGCTTGAGAAAATCATTGTAATCTTCTCATATTTTCTGGCTATTGCAATACATAGATAGGAGGGGTTTTTAACTATGGCTTTCCCCGGGAAATCATTGCATAATGTGTAGATTGAATTCCTTATCTTGTATTTTTCGTGATTTCACGATCCTTTAATTGTTTCTGCTAAGGAGTAGAGTAGATTCAAGTCTATTATTTTAGAAAATTACAATCAACAGTTTGAATACACGAGGAATGTCTACATGGTATCAGAGGGGAAATCAATCTAGAAGATGAGAATATGAGTTTTTCTTTTGTAGGTGAAACCAGATTTGCAATATCATTCTCTAGAGTCAGTAGGATGTTGTTCTATGGATTGAGACTCAAATATGACCTTGAGGTAGTTTGAACTATATTGCTTGGAAGGACATGATGGAGGCAGCGTTGGAATACAACGGTCTTAAGGAATCCATAGACAAAGATATTCATAAGCCTCCAGCAACTGATGCTCAATATATGGTAGAGTGGAGAAAATGTTTTGCAAAGGAGAGAAGGATTATCCTAGAAGGAGTTTGAGATCATATTATCTCGAACCTCCATAGTTAGGAGACACAATATGAAATATGGAAGGCCTTGAAAAACCTATTTCAAAATAGCAGTGACCATAGGAAGTTGGCACTGAAGGACAAGCTCATGAAAATCAATATGGAGAAGGGTGACACAATACCAAAGTACTTGACCAATTTCAACCAATGCTAGGATGAGCTTGGAAGTGTTGGTGTTACAGTTGGTGAAGATGATCTAGTTAGGCTAGTTGTTCTATGCCTTCCCAAGAGCTAACACAATTACTAGGATTCGATAATGGGAGGGAGAAGATACTAGAGCGTGAGCATTTGTGGTCTAACTTGGTGCAATAAGAGATTTGGTGGAACACCAAAGATGGATCCTCATCCAAGCATGATGATGAGGAGAACTATGCCTTAGCTGGAAAGGCAAAGAAAGGGAAGTTATCCCATTACAAATTAGATTCCAGTTAGGGAGGAAAGAAGAAGGACTTGTCAAAGATTAAATGTTTTCACTATCATGAGCTAGGACACTATGCCATGAAATGTTTGCACAAAAAGGCCAACAAGAAGACCTTAGGAGGAGCAGCAGGTGAAGCTCTTGCTTCATAATTTGAACTTGATTTCACCTTCACTAGTATCATGGTGAGCACCATCATGGGTAGTGTGTGGTATCTGAATAGTGGAGCCTCATTTAATATGATTGGAAACCGAGAATGATTCAGTGACTTAGAGGAGAAATACCTCCATATGCACATAGAAATGGGATATGATGAAAGGTATAGCGCTACTAGTATTGGTACAATTAATTTTCAGAGGGAGTCTGGCTCCCCTACCAAATTAAAAGATGTGATGCATGTTTTGGGTGTGAAGAAGAATTTAGCTTCAGTTGCTATGTTGGAGGACTGTGGCTATGATGTGATATTTAGCATAGGAAAGGCTTTCCTTCGTCACATAGCCTTAGGACAAGTGAAGCGGATCGAAGTTCAAGTGAAGAACCTCTACAAATTGGATGTAGAAAACTGTGTTTTTTTTAGCATAAAAGAAGAGAAGGTGCAGATTTGAGACATCAGTGAGTTGTGGCACAAATGATTGGGTCACTTGCATCACACAGCTTTGAAGATCATGCAGTAGATTTATACAGGACTTTTCAAGGGTGCACTAGAGTAGAGAGATACCTGCAAAGGGTGTACATTGGGGAAGTACACCAAAGCTACCTTTCATGATGAGGGCAGCCAAGCACAACCAATCCTTGAAATAATTCACTTAGATGTGTGTGGACCGTTCTTGACAACCTCCATGGCCAAACATATGTATTATGTAATATTTGTAGATGATTTATCACGTAAGTGCTGGATTTTCTTCGTGCAGAAGAAATATGAGGCGTTCTCTATTTTTTGTGAATTTAAAGCACTTGTTGAGAAAGATACTTGAAGGAAAGTGAAGGCTCTCAAAAGTGATAACAATGGAGAATATGTGTCAAATGAATTCAAGAACTTATGTGCATCAGAAGGCATTCAAAGGGATTTAATAACAACCAATAACCCACAATAGAATGGGCTGGATGAAAGGAAGAACATATATATTGTGGGAGCTACAAGGGCAATGCTACATGATCATTGCCTACGGTTGCACTTTTGGGCTGAAGCATGCAACAAAGTTGTATATGTGTAGAACAAGAGTCTTCATCAGATTCTTGAGATGAGTACAACAGAAGAAGATTTTTCATGTAAGAAACTAGATGTCTCACAGTTCAGGATCTTTGGTTCATCAATTTACAATCATGTTACCAAGGAGGCAAGGAAGAAGCTAGAACCAACAACTAAGTTGGGAATATTTGTGGGGTACACTGATACACCTCACAACTATCTGGTGTACCTACCATCTCACAAGATGACAGTGGGTCATAGAGATATAGATTACTTCTCAAGGACTACATCGATATATTTCCTTAGGAAGAAATATGAAGTCTTTCACAATTTTAAAGAATTTAAGGATCTTGTGGAAAATCAGATAGTGAAGTAGATCAAAGTGTTGATGATAGACCGTGGTGGAGAGCTCTTCAAGAAGAAACTTGAGAAGCTATATAAGAGGTGTGGTATAGCACATAAGAAGACTCCTCCATACACTTCTCAACAAAATGGAGGTGTCGAAATAATTAATAGGGCATTCATGGAAAAGGGAAGAATCATGCTTAGTGGTATCAGGTTAGGACACAAATTTTGGGAAAAGGTAGTGGAGACTGCATGTTACCTAGTTAACATATCACCTTCATCCACGTTGGAGGATAAGACTCCGCATGAGGTATGGACTGGTAAGAAACCCTCTATTTCACATCTAAAGGTATGATCCAGGTGGATGTTGGTGGCCACCCACCTATCCTACTTGGACCCCACAACTATCTCTTTCAGTTTTTCAGTTTCCGTAATTGTAGCACAATTTACTATTTTAAGTAGTTTTTCGGGTCCTGAACTTCCGGAGCCATTTTGAGGCCCTAAATGATGTTTTTTGGGAAATCTGGGAGAAAATGGGTGCATGGACCGATGTTTCTCTTCCTAAAGTTGTAGTGCTCAGATATATATTTCTAATGAGCTATTGTACGCATCAAAGGAAGATCGGGTGCCAAATTTATGGCCCCGGGAAGCTGATGTACCATCTTACCCGAAACAGGGCCCACAATTTGACGTTTCATCTTCTAGAGTTAGGTTTTGGGATGTTAAGGGTTTTCCATTATTTCTCAACAATAAATAGGCCTTCGAGCCTCATTGTAACATAGTTCAGAGGCATGTAGCCACTGCATCTCTTCTCAGAGATAAGCTACCATCGCCCTAGTTGGTTTATTTCCATCTCTATTTGTAAGCATATTTCAGTATTTTACAGTAATGAAATGAAGTGTTATTTCTGCTGCATCTTTTTGTTTATGGTTATCTTTGTAATTTATTGCATTCTTTTTTAAATCTGGATCATTGGTATTAGAGTGGTCTTCTTTTTCTCTATTTTTCTTTGCATGTCCCCAACAATGTCAGTATATAAGGAGTTAGGGTTTGAACTGGTCGAGCCTTTGCAAGACCAGCCTTGCAAATCTCGACGGCCTCCCATGGCGAATGAAAAGAAAGATGAGGGGGTAGGAGATCCTATCAAAATCTTGCTTGAAGAAGCCCTTGAGTGGCAAAGGAACGCGATGATGGACAACGTTTCCTAGATCCTTCAGCGACTACCCAGAGGTGATGCAACGGCTTCCAACATCTACTCTAGAAATGCCACACACTTTAAGGTACAAGTTAATTTTCAAATCCCCATCTTCGAGGGTCATATAGACGCAAATGCCATAGATAAATGGTTAAATCTGCTAGAAGGGTATTTTTCTATTCATGAATTTTTGAGTCGGGAAAATATTGTTTTCGCTCTTCTTAAAGTAGCCCCCCACGTCAAGAACTAGTGGGAAACCTACTGCTAGCAAAAGGATGGAAGTATGGGCTCACTATTTTCAGCCACACCCACTTGGAATTCATTTTGGGTTGCCATCAAGGAGCACTACTACCCTGTCAAAAGATACAAGGACAAATACATAAAGTGGACCATGCTGTGGCAGGGAAGCGACCAAAATGTGCCAGAGTTCACAAAAATTTTTCGTACCCTTCGCACACAATTGGGTATCAAGGATTCCGAGCTGCATTTGGTACTCAAATATGTGGCTGCCTACATAGGTACATCTAGGAAGAGATGGAGTTCCTGAACATCTCCTCACTCAGCATGGCATACCGATACGCTATCAAAATCGAGTAGAAGTTTAAACAAAAGAAGCGAGAATTTGGATCTGCGAATCCAAAGACCAAAGGACAAAGCCAAGGCAGGGTGACCCAAGACAACCCATTGAAACCGCAAGAAAATAACAACACCACGAAGTCAAAGAAGGACACAAGAAAGTGGTGTGAGTTCCATAAGAGCCCAGCTCACAACACAAGTGAGTGTTGGACCAAGCAGTCACTGGTGGCCGAGTTGAAGGCTTCTGAATCAGATGCATGTCCTGACCCTAAGTTAGAACCCAACAAGGGGAATCGCAGAGGGAAGCAGATCATTGATGCGGAGCCAGTGCACTGTTTCCACCACCAAGATCTAGAAGAATGAGCCAGAAGATCCAGAGGAGGGGGAGCATCTTTTCCACTCACAAATGTGGGTGAAGGGTTCGCTGCTACATTTCATTGTTGATAGTGGCAGCCTAAAGAACCTCATTTTAGTAGAGGTTATGAAGTTGTTGGGCCTACCAACTACACCACACCTGCAACCGTACAATATCAGGTGGCTTCACCAAGGATGAGATCTCTGAGTCCGCCAGTAGTACTGCCTTCCCTACAGCATCAAGCCCTTCACATATGAGGTATTGTGTGATGTTACACCTCTGGATGTTTGTGATGTACTATTACTCCAACCATACTTATGGAGGCGACATGTTGTGTATTAATCAAGGCCTTGCGTTGTTATTATTACTTTGGGTGACTCATTATACAAGATACCAGAGGTAGCCCCACATATTCCAAAGGAAAAAAGAACCAAGTTGGATGGTAAATGTGAAAGGTCCATCTTTATTGGGTATAAGGATGGTTTAAAAGGTTATAATCTTTGGAAATCAGAAACAAGGAAGGTTTTGCACAACCGAGATGGGGAGTTTAGAGAGGTGAAATATGTTATTAGACATGAATTCCTAAAAAACAAGCCCGAGAAGATAGAGTTTAAGCTAAAGGAGGAAGAATCAAATTCTAGAACAAGACATGAGTTAGAAGAGGCACAACCACAAACTCTAGTTTTCAAAAGATCAACTCAAGATAAAAGTCACCCAAAAAGGTATAATCGATCTACTTTCTTTCAAATTTTTCTTTATCTATTACTGATGGTGATCCCAAAAATTTCATGGAGACAGTCGATTCAAAGGATATAAAACTCTGGAAGGAGGCCATGGTTTATGAAATGCAATGTTTGGACAAAAATGAGCCTTGGGGTCTAGTGGAATTGTCATCTGAAAGGAAATCCATTAGCAACAAATGGGTGTTTAAGAAGAAGATGAATGAAGAAGGAAAGGTCGAGAAATACAAATCTGAGTTCCTAGTAAAAGGTTACTCCTAGGTGTCAAGAATGGATTTTTGTGATATATTTTTTCATGTCTCCAAGTTAGCTTCTATTAGATTACTCTTATCTATTACTGTTGTATTTTATTTTGAGGTAGAATAGATGGATGTGAAGACTTTGGAATGAAGGGTGAGAAAGAACTAGTATGTAGGTTAAAAAAATCTTTGTATGGGTTAAAACAATCACCAAGGACATGGCATCAGAAATTTGATACATATGTATGGGGACTTGGCTTCACGAAAAGAAAATCGAATCACTATATGTATTTTAAATTAATTGGTGACCATGTTATTTATTTGATCTTTATGTGGATGATATGTTACTAATTAGAAATGAAAAAAAAAATTATAGAGATTTTGAGGCCCAATTGTCCCCAAAAAATCGACATGAAGGATCTTGGTGCTAAAAAATATATTTTGGGCATGGAAATTAAATGAGATCAAGAAATGAGGAAGCTCTCTTTAAACCATAGGAAGTATGTTAAGACAATATTGCAGAGTTTTAGTATGAAATATAGTAAACCAATGAAGGTTTGTATTCCTGTAGGTATAAAATTATCTGCTGAACAATGTCTCATGACACAAGAAGAGGAATATGACATGTCATGTGTTCCATATGTGAGTGTTGATGGTAGCCTAATGTATGCAATGGTCAGTACTAGGCCATACATTTAATATGGAGTGGGAGTATTGAGCAATTTTATGTCTAAACCACGGAAGGAGAACTAGACATAAGTGAAGTGGATTTTTAGGTTTTTGCGTGGCACTAGTGATTACAGTTTGTGCTACTAAGGAATATGAGGATTGCACAAAGTTTTGGACATTAATGGATTTTTTTATGTAGACTGGGCTGAAGGTCTAGATCAGAGAACATCTACAAGTTGGTGTGTTTTCAACATATTTGGAGGAGAAGTTAGTTGGATGAGAGAGAGAGAGAGTTTGTAATGGCACTTTCAAATACAAAAGAAGAATACATCGTAGCCACTCATGCAAGGAAGGAAACAATTTGGTTGTAGATATTAAGTTCAAATATGGGGTTGTCATAGTAAGCTATAAGGATAGATTGTGATAGCCAAAGTGTAATTTTCTTAACAAAGTACCCTGCTTATCATTCGAAGACAAAGAACATTGATGTTTAGTATCACTTTGTGATGGATATAGTTGAGGACAAAAGGGTGTTCTGGTAAAGGTGGATACTTTAAAGAATGTTTTAGATGCATTGACAAAGCATATGACCACTGAGATGTTTTCTTGGTGTAGAGAAAAAATGGGTGTTGCAGGGCTGGACCAATGACTAAGCTCTCTTATGACCCCCTGTGTGGAAACAAATCAACAAGTGGGAGAATTTTGGTTGTGTGTTATATTATTTCAAGGATTATCCCGGGGGGTCACAGTGGAGGCAGTAGCATGGGGGTGGCACCCCTTGCACAGGGTTTGGGGCAATGCACCCAATCTTTTTATTTTTTTATGAAAAGCCAAGGACATCAGGTAGACCAAAAGATGGTGGGAAAACCTACCCATGGTTTTGTGCATGGTTTTTGCACATGGTTTTGGGCCTGATGTTTTTCTATCAATGATATTTTTAGCTTTGGTCAAGGGAACTATGGTTATGTTCTAATCCATGGTTAATAGATCGGGGTTTATGAATGATTCAACATATATATATATATAATATATTGTCATATTGAAAGGATTATAATGAAACATCAATATGGTAGTCCCGATTTTGGGATCCATGCAAAATTCTTTGCATATATTTGTTTTATGTTCTCGCCATTGTTTATTTTTCTATTTTAAAATTTTGTTGACAAGTAATTTTTGTACAGCGTTAAAACCTATAAGTCCAAAATCTCAGATAGATGATATCTCTTTATGTTGCCTAGGTCCTTTTCCATGGGTGTCTCTACTTTATGCTAGTCTGGTACCATGATTTCTATTGATTTAGTAACTTTCTGATTCGTAACCACTGATCTAGATTTAGCCCCTTCTTAATCATTTGATTTGCGATAAGAATTATTATGTGGCTTGGGATTTGGCATATTTTCTTCATCCTCTTCATTCTCATCTTCTAAAATATTAGGAAACTACCATTCCCTTTTCTTGGGGGCTTGCCTCCTCTTCCTTTTTCTTTCCTTCCTTATTTATGCGAATGAGTTCTATAAATGACTTGTTTGAAAGTAGGTTTGGCATCATAGTGTTGTATTCTCATAGTCTAACACTAGCGTCCATTAAAAATTATCATGTTTCAAAAGGATATGATAATGGATACCATTTTTAAGTTTGATCTCTACAAATATCCTTGGAAAACCAAAAATACCTTATGAGTTTATGTCCAGATCCCCTTTTTTGGAATTTCCATCATGTTTATGATATCCTGCATGACTTGATGGTTCCATAAAAGGAAGGGAATGTTTAGGAGCCGTACCACAAGTGGCATTGTTGTTACCACCTATTTTTTTGCATCAAACCCAAGATACAGTGGGGTAACTAATATCCCATCTCTACCCCAAACCATGGTTCATATTTTAGAACATTTTCCACATCTTGCTTGATCTTGTAGTGTACTATCAAAATCCCTTTAGAACACAAGTAGATATCGCACTTGGTTATCCATGAAGAGTATAACCCTTGCTACATATCTTCTTATTTTACCTAGAAAATCATTAAAATGACATATTACTATTGTGGACTATAGATGATCATGAGAGTTTTTAATCTTTTTTGTTTTGATGTCCATTTTTGGTAACTTGTCCATTTTCTCTACAATGTAAGGGCCCGACCTATTTTGATGTTGATCTTCCTACATGGACACCTTCCATTTTAGTGAATCCTTGAATGATGTGGCTCCCTTAAGACTTAGGTCTCTAGAACCTCTCGACATCCTCAGATTTAAAATTATTGCTGAATCTTTTGTCACACTATAAGATTCCAGCTAACGACTATACTGCAATACGTTTATTGTGTATTCTAGGACTTGGAACAATACTACTATATCAATAGCCTTATGGATCATATGTTTTAGATTTATTAATAGATCTGAACCTTAGATCCAATGAGAAAATGTCCTCCCACTAATACTCTTGATAAAAATATGAAATTGAATATTTTTTTCACTATTCCCCCAAGATTTGGTGTAGATCTCACAAATTTTGGAGTGAAAATATCCATATCTGATAGTGTGGGAGCTTCCCCAACTTTATCCTCACCGTGAGAAATATAATCGTCAAAAAAACCATGCATCCCTGAAAACCATGGGATATAAGCAAAAAGCAATGAAAAATGGAAGATCTAATAGAAGGCATGTAAGAGTTTGTGCATAATAGGCTCCGCAGAAGACAAAAAAAAACTGTATATTGAGACCCCACTTTATGAGTTGTGAAAATATTCGTCACCATATTGAAAAAACCGAATCCCCATGAAGGTTACTCCCTCAACTCATTTAGCCTCCATTGACACCCATTGAAGTGATAGAATCTACGTACACATCTCTCTAGAAGTGAGCATATGCTCGGATGTGGTTGTTTCAACATTGTAGAATAGAAGCCTGGTGCTCTTTTCCATCATTCCCCAATAGACAAAAATTTGATACAAACTATTGAAATATATTATTTAACATGGATATTTAAATAATTTATTTATGTCTTGCACTGAATTAATTTGAAAATGTATAAGAGTGATACAACTTACCCACACATAAAGGTGAAAAAATAAGAACTTTTTTCCTCTAAATTACTTTCTCTCTTTCTAAAGTTGATATAGAAATATTTTATTTATGCCTAAAATTGAAAGTGAAATATTTTTACCATATTATGACATATTCTTCATATTGGGTTGTAATATCAATAGCAAACATACAAATCATTGTAATATCAACATTGAAAACAAGGAGCACAATGAGAGTGGAATAATTGATGTTTAATAAATTTTTTAATTAAAAAAAAAACAAATATCTATATTTATTTTGTTTTTATGATAGCCAACATTGATTTTTTTATTTATAGAATACTTTATTTTTATTTTGAAATGGATACCTTTGAACTCGATGTTGATCATGTAAGGAATTACACATCCCCCTCATAGTAGTGTATATATCCATGAGAGAGAGAGAGAGAGAGAGAGAGAGAGAGAGAGAGAGAGAGAGAGAGATAACCATAATAAAATATTTCAATGCCTAATGAGAAAAATTAGCTAATAAGAAAACTAAATCACCCTATAAAATGGATAATAAGGAGGAGGTGTAATTAATTGAATTTTTAGATGCATTTATTTTTTATTTTTTGTACTTTAAAATAGATTTTCACCTCAAGATATCTGATTTGTATCCCTATTGTTGTTTTCTAGATCTATGGTTAGGATGGATGTCTATTGGTTTATAATTTTCCCACATAGAAAATAGATTTCTTTAGTTAAAGAGAGGGAAAGTGATTTCTCATTTGATTGATAGGTGATTTATATTTCCCAATATTAGGGAGATGTGTAATTACTTTGATGTTTAATATGCAGTTGGCATGTGGCAATTAAAAATATTATTTATAGAAAAAATACCTTAATATGGTACATGAATAAAATATTAAAATTTCAATTTTAAGAAAATTATTATAATATCATCTGTGAAAGAAGTGTATTTCACTCAATGCTTAATACTGATTCTACACATGACACTTAAAATAAAGTATACCAAAAAAAAAAAAATCAAAGTGGGTTTGAATAAAACATTTCAATTCATATAGGGTGGCATGAGTGATGGTGCGGGTGCTCTTACACCCCATCATGGGAAGATATTTGAATAAATAAGTAAATACATATGAAATATGTTGTACCTTCCTCTTTGTTCATTTTACTCTTCATATAAAGAAAGGGTCAAGGTGAAAAATATAACAAAGTTTGGAGCCATTTTGAAAGTAGAATATGAGATTAAAGACCAAATTGGGCTCACTCAATCAGAAAGTGCTTTGAAATATATTTCCAATGGTATAAAGAAGTCCACAAATGACCTCCTGGATCAAAAGATAGAGGTAGTCAAAGTTGGTCCCATAAAGGTCAAAATCCTTAAGACCCCACGACCCCAGAATCCCTCAACTCATTAGAAAATAAGTCTCAAAATCTCTAGGGGATGGGGATACATTGGCTAACATAGTTAGGGTGTCTATAAAATTAAACCCCATAACAAAAATCAGAGGTCTAAATACTGCAATCCGGGAACACCGTAACCTTTTGAGGAATGTTTTAAAGTACTAGGATTGAACCATTTAAAAAGAAATGAATTGAAAAACAAAGGATTATGGGCCATTTTCTTTCTACTTCGGTAGGATAAGTGGCAACATATCATTTAGAAAAGGTGACATCAACAACTAGCCATTGAGAGGCATACATGTGGCAAATAGTTTCGGTGTTTTTGGGCACTCAAAGTGCTAATATATGGATGAAACATGGACCTATCACAGGTTGAAATGTGACTTGGTTTATATTAGCATGAAGTCATCATGGCAGTATACCATGGAGTGTTAGAATCACGTAATAATTTCTAATTTCAATTCAAAAGAGCCAAGCTGCCAAGGCCAAAGCACCAAGGCATCTAGGTTCCAGCTTAGTAGAGAAATTTTTTTAGAAAGGTATGAGGCACACAAGAGCCCCCAAGTGGAAGTTGGCCTTCCCCCACTTTAAAAATGTTAATGGTTAAATATCAGCCACTGATGCTACAAATCATCATCCCTATCAAATTGGCCTCACCCTGGAAATAACTCTAGTGGGTTAAGAAGCATAACTTTTAATTCAACGCTTTCCCTTAGAAAGTTAGAGTCAATAAAGTGAATCACACAAATTGATGGTTAGGATGAATTCCAGGGGGTCGAACCTTACCTCCAAGTCCTCCTAGGCACCCCACTAGAGGAGGTAATATGGGAACATCACCTGTTAAGCCAGTGTGATGACCACATTAACAGGTTAGACCACTATTAGGTGAGCGTGGTAGGTGAGCACAATACCATTTGATGTATCGCCCTCCTCCCTTGCTCTCCACCCATTCTGACTCTACCACATGTCTCCCTCATTTAATATCTTCCTTGTCCCACCTAAAAACCCCCATGAACTAACCATTTCACCCCAAGAGTTTACTATTGTAACTTAAAATTATCTATTCAAGTTGTTCTGTGTGCAGCCAGTCCCTTTGTTCGCAACTACATCTCACCAACTATCAACCAGAGTAAGGAACTACGCACACCCATAAAATCCAGTTCCCTCCACTTACCAGGTAATTCAAAGTATCCCTCCTCTGTGAGACACAATTTTCCTAGGATTTTACTTGAAATATATTCTCCTTTGAATCTACAACCCCCTATGAATGCAATTCCCCAAGACTACCTCAAGCTCCTGCCTAGATTCACTAGCGAAGATGATGTCACAACCCTAAAACATATTGAGATATTCTATGCATTTGTAGAAAACTTGAAGGTGGAACATTTGGATGTAGTCCTGAAGCTATTTGTCTTGTTCTTAGATGGGGAGGCTAGGAAATGGTTCAAGACCTTGCCAAACAACTAAATCAATACATGGGAGGAGTTGGAGAACACTTTTTTGAAGAAATTGGGGGAGAATAAAGACCATGGATATTTCTCAACTGAATTTAATCCAATAAACTAAATTCACAATGAATATGTCACATAGTTTATTAAAACAATAGTAAACTATATAACATCTTACCTATTGAGATTAGACCTCCACAAATAGAAAATAAGATGGTGCCTGTTGGAGTCGTTGCATCATATTTGGGTTTACACTCAGAGGGAGGGAATCCCTAACACTGGACCAAATCCAGGCTGGTGCTTTGGATGTTTAAGAAAAATTTTCATCTGCGAGGAAGTTGAAAATAAAGGGAGGACTTAGTGATAGTGTAATATGAAAAAAGTAATCCAACTCCTTTCGCCATGAGAGGGATGTTCAAGAGAAAAGGTTGGATGAGATGAATAAGTCGATTATAAACTTTTCAAAGAAAGTAGTGAAGCTAGAGTTGGAAAAAAAATCCTTCTCATTAGATCCAACAAGACCCCAACATAAACTTCAATCCCAAATATAGGAGACCTCCTTTGTAACTATTGCAAAGAGAAAGGAAGGACTAGTAAGAACAAATACAACCTCCCTTGTATTTATAATATGATCCTAAGAAAAGTATTGAAGATGTTAATGAGGTTTAGGAGAGTCAATATTCAACTCTTTCAGAAGAAGAAAATGAAACAAAACAATAGGGATGCGAGGACGATGATCAAGATGTCCCTTTGGATGAAGAGGAGATAGATGGTTATTGTAATAACTTTGTTGATTTCATGCAAGCAAAACTACATATTAAATACAATTTGAGGTCTAGAAAATGATATCAGACAAAACACTAAAATGAAGATATTGTCCAACCTGAAGCACCCAAAAGCACTGATAAGGAGAAAAACTGACCGAGCCTGATCTATCTACCAAAAAAGAAACCTCCCACCCCTTTCATTATAATTCTGAATCTGCAAATACAAAGCAGATTGCTATGTGGACAAAGCCAATACATCAAGAAAGTAAAGATCCAATTGAACCCATGAAGGTGGTAGGAATACCTTTGTTTTCGGTTTATAAAAAGAGTTAGAGAAGGTGAAAATATTTGTTCCCTTGATTTAATTACTAAAGCAAACTGTTTTTAAAAATAAGTCTCTAAATTCATGAATGTGTCTCATATTGGCTCATCACAAGAAAATTTAAATTTCTAGGAAGAAAAGCATGTAGTCATGTTTGGTCTACATGTGGACGAGCTAGACCCTGCCATACCTCCATTATACATTACATTCAAGTGATTCATGATTTATTGTTGCATTATTACATGCTTGATTTAGGGGATTCTCATAATCTTATGCCTTTGACTATCATGGAACAATTAGGCCTGCAAATAACAAAGTCATATAAGGACTTGTATTCCTTTTATTCCAAAAGAGTGAAATTCCTTGGGATGATCAAATCCCTATGAAGAGCATGGTAATGGATATTTTGGTTGCAAACATTCTTGAAAAATTTGGTACACTCCTCTCCAAATACTAAGGAATGAAGCTTGGAGTGTCCATCAAACTAGATCTTACATATGCGATTATTCCAGTGTTTGGTGGAGAAGAGCACAAGTTCTACAAAGAATACATGTTTGTAAAAACTATCACTACAAAAGATAATTCAAAGAAATCTCTAGTATATGGCCAAGAAAAGGATATTTCATTCTTTCTACTGGAAATGTATGTCCAAGCTATGGAGGATACCCAAGTTGAAATTCTCTCATAGAGAAATCAGTAGCAAATGAAAGTTGGCTATATGTGTAAGTTATACCTCGATGGAGTCTAATCCAAGGAACGAAACAAAGTAAGAGTGTTGCTGAGATCCCTTGAAGGTAACCTCATTCCTCTATCATATAAGTAGGAATTTGACACTAAAAATAACATTTTTTACTATGAAGCATTGGTGTTCGACCTACAAGGTGCTAGAGATTTAGAAATTCAATGTTTGATTTTTTTTTTTGAGATTCTGTGTTGGTTGTGAAACAAGCTAAGAATCAATGCCAAACTAAGAAATTAAAGTTGAAATATTACAAAAATTAAGTGCAAGACTTATTTCATAATTTCCTTTCCGCATTTAATATTAAATTTATGCCCATGGAGAAAAATAGAATGGAGGATTCCTTGGAAACAATAGCTAACACATTCAAGCACCCACAAAATCCCCTTCTCAGGTATGAATTGGAAGTTAGGCACCAACCCTTAGTGCCTGATAATGTAAAATATTGGTAGCTTTTTGAGGGGGAGGAATAGATTAAAAGGTTTATGGAGGTGATTGGAGAGTTTTCTAACTCTGTAATTGACCAAGAGGATTAAGATATTGAGGAAATTGAAGTAGTTGAACATTAAGTACCTTGGGAGGAATCTATGGCTAGGAAGAAATATTTGCAGCCAAAGGGAAACATAATCCCAAATAAGCTAGATCCATTGGAAATATTTTTTGATTTTAATGATGTGGTAGTCTGACCATCAAAGAAGGACTGTGAGGAGGATACAAGATACTGTAACATTAGCATAGAAAAACAACCCAAACTAATTAAGTTGTCCAAGGTGATCCTGAAAGGGTACAAACATAAGTATCTTGACCTGATTAGAGAATACCGTAATATTTTTTATTTGTCTTATGTTGACTTCAAGAGTTATATTATAAATATCATTCAACATAATATTCCTCTGAATTCTAGCTCATAAGTAGAAGCTTCCACAAATAAATGCCCTACTTCTCCCCTTGATGGAGAAAGAAATCAAACAAAGGCTCCAAATTAAAATCATTGTACCCTTGAGATATTCATATTGAGTTGCTAATTTGGTCCTTGTAAAGAAGAAGAATGTAGAGATAAGTTTGTGTTTGGATTTCAAAAACCTGAACAAGGCCTCCCTAAAAGATAATTACCCCTTGCCTAAGATGGATTATATTTTGGAAAAGTTGGTGGGGTCATCAAGATTGTTCATGATTGATCTGTTCTTTGGGTACATCTACATTATTATTCACCCAGGCAATAAAAAAAGACAACCTTCACAACATTTTGTGGGATATTGATGTATCCCAGAATTCCTTTTGGTCTCATGAACATTGGTGCTACTTTTCAAAGGGAAATTGATATAACATTCCTTGGGGAGAAGGATACATTCGTGGTGATTTACCTAGATGATATAACTATTTTCTCAAAGTATGATGAAGAACACTTGAAACAATTGAAACACTTGAAACAAACATT
This sequence comes from Pinus taeda, assembly GCA_000404065.3. Lineage (NCBI taxonomy): Eukaryota > Viridiplantae > Streptophyta > Pinopsida > Pinales > Pinaceae > Pinus > Pinus taeda. Next base: position 289,760 of record APFE030031435.1, read on the forward strand.
TTAAAATTTTAGAAGTATAGTTTTTCCCTTAACCTAAACAAGTCTCAATTTTCCCTTAGAGAAGGAGAATTGTTAGGGAATATAGTCTCAAGAGGTGGAGTGAAAAATTACCCCAAAATGGTTGAGGAAATTAGTACCATTCCTTTGGTAAGAAACAAAAATGAGATACAATTATTCTTATGGAGGATAAACATCTTGAGGATGTTTAGGCCCAATTATGCTAAAATTTTGAAGGAGGTTATAAACATGCTTAAAAAGGATAGAGAGGTCAAATGGACTATAGAGGCTAGCAAATAATTTTCCAAAATTAATATTGCCTTTGGAGAGGATCAGAGGATCAAGTATTGGCTAGCCACCATTATCAAAATCCATTTCCTATATTTTCTTTTAAATCCCCTAACAATTTTGTAGTTGTCTTATTGCAGAAGAATGAATAAGGGAAAAAACAACCAGTGGCATCTTTCCATCAAGTACTAAGGGGTGCATAACTGAAATATGACATCTTGGAAAAATAGGCCTATTCTCTAGCATTGATGGTGTTGGGCCCGTTAACATTTACGGGTCTCCCCAATATGTTCTCCCAATTAGACCTCACACCTTTTGGGATAGGAGCCCCATTTGGAATATGGCCTGATTTCTGATTCCTTAAATATTTACCTTGGCTCTAGCTACCAATAAGAGAGAGGAATGTAAATGTGCCTTTGAAAAGAAAGTGAGTGTGCCGTGTGAGTGTTCAATTGTAAGTGAGTCAAGGTTCTTGTATTGTGGAGAGAGAAAATAAAGTGAGCCTCTAAGAGAGAGGTAATAATACCACCCTAGTAGAGACACACTTAACTATGAAGAATCCATCTAACCGAGTAGAATAGTCCACAAAGATGCAACGATCATGATGGTAAATACAACCAATCAACAAGAGAGTTATGTCTAATATCCAAAAGAATATTCCACAAGCATGTGACATCAATAGTAGCCATTACATCAAATTCTCAGTAAGATAACTATTAAAATAACTAAAATAGTTCAGCTACTTTAGCACAGATGAAAGAAAACATGTATTACAAAGAACCACAAAATAGTCTTACAAATATTCATAATCCATGCATGAAGAACGCGTTGGCCATGAGGCTTATGATATTAAGTAAAATTTCAAAGACACATGTATACAATGAAAACCATTATGTCCAATAGTGGATCATTGTTGCCACTCCTTACTCCCCAAAAGAACTAGCTTGTCTCTATAATGCCTTACGAGAGGAGCCAAAGTGAAAATTCCTTTACTCATATAATGAGGGTGTATATATAACCAATGAGGTGATGCTTCACCTTCCTTGTGACTCTTTGACTTCCCTCACGATTGTTTGACTTCCTATGGATTTTCGAATTTACATGACTGTTCATATTCTAAATGTGTCCTTTAGACTTCCACTTCGCAATATATTTTGAATAGATAATTACATAATCCACAATAATGATGTGGCATATGACAACTCATGACATGACATGACATGATACTTCTAACATGGGGTGGTTGTTGACATTGATTTTGCTATTTCTTGCTACATTTCTTCTTAAAGATTCTCTTCTATCCAACTCCTTATGGCTTAGAGGTAAGGAGTCTTCAATGACATCAAGTCTTGAGTCGTGGTTGCAAACTGGTGTCCCTTCTGTCTTCTCTTGATTGCTTAGCTTGTATAATTAGCTACAAGGATGTCCTTAATCATGTTTCCATTTTCCATTTCCTTCATTATCATCTTTTCATGGTATGGTATGATAAGTTACTTGCATCCAGAACTCAATCATGATGGGACGACATCAATCTCATAACCCATAATTTAAGATGGTATATATGGATCCAATGACTGAGCCACAACTAAGTGGTAGGATTAGAGAGAGCCTCAGTGATTGCACAGTTGTGAAGCTCAGGTAGTCAAGGGTGGATCTTGAGCCTTAAGACTATGAAATGTGTGGTTCAGGGGGGACTAATAAAGGAAATAGCATATGTGGGATGTCAGCGTGATAGGCCGAGGGGATGGGCACTTGGTCAACCTATTGCATAGTTACATAAGGAAAAGGAGGTTGGGTGAATATGCAATTACGCAACTCAAGAGATCAAGGGTTGAGCTTGAGCTCAAAGACTATGCAATGTGTAATCAAGCTAGGCTAAAGGGCTGGATTGTGCAATTCTAGGGGACAAGGTTTGTTTTTGAGCATTAGGACTGCACAGTGTGCATTCCTTGGAGGTAAGAACTTCAGATTATGCAATGTACAGGGACAAGTTTTCATTTTTAGGGTTGGAATTTCGCAATGCGTAGTTGGGGAAGTTTGGATGAAGCTAAGTTGCTATGAAATTTCCAAAATTTGGCTAAGTGTGGGGTTAGTGAACTAATGTGATCAGTGACATGAATTTATGGTGACCACACACTTAGATCACTTGAATAGGAAACAACATATATCACCCATGACACATGAACCACACATTTACATCAATTTGACAATTTTATGATGACTTATGATAAGTGTGACACCAAAGATACACTTTGCGATGACTGATACAATACTTGTGTGACAATGCTTAAAAATTTAGGAATGAGTGCAACTGATGTTTACATGGTTACATCAATTAATTTTAGCAAACATAACCCCTTGAAACCACCAAAAAAATCTTATAGACATTATGTGACAACTAACTTTAGAAAGACGCCACTTTTCCTTTGTTGCAAAAGGGACCAAAACACTTAAGGAAAACATATGGAATGAGCTTCAACGTTTGTGATGACAATATGAATGATTAAGGTAGGCTGAAATTTCATGTAGTCCAAAATTTTGTAGGGTGTTGTAGTAGCGAGAACATCTAGTTAAAGGCATGAAATATTTCAGGACCTATGTTTTATAATCTAAAATAATTACCTATGTTCCTACAATAGTTGTAAAGGACATTCTCACACAAGGAGAAAACGAAAACAAAAGGGGCAAATGGATACCCAAAATGTAGGAGTATGACATGTACATCAAGAAAACTAATCTAATAAAGGGGTAGGGTTTAGCCAAGACCTTATCACATGCAAACTGGAAAGCAATGGGAATAAATTTGTTGGTTGAAACTTCTAGACCAAATGTAGTAGGTAAGAAGCCCCACAATATAGTGAACAAGGTAATAGAATTTCTTATAAATATCTTTGTTGAGTTTCGTACAAAATTGTTATCCATTATCTATTATTTCTTAGCTTCCCAAAAAAATTTGACAAACTAAATATAAGGCTTCAAGAAAGAAAGACCAGAAATATGTAATCACAAATGATGAGTTTTATTGGAAGGATCTTGTTAATGTATTGATGTTGTGCTTAATAGAAGATGAAATCTATGAGGTTATAAATGAATACCATGGTTGTGCTTGTGTAGGTCATTATAGTTCGAGGGTTACAACACATAAGTTCTTGAATGATGGTTTTTACTAGACTACATTGTTTTCTAATGTTTATAAGTTGGTAAGAGGTTGGGGAATGCCATATTTTCACTAAGAATAAAAAGCTAGCTCCATTTCCATTGATTCCAATTTTTATGGAGGAACCTTTTAGGCAATGAGGATTAGATTTTATAGGATAAATCCATCCATCTTCTAGTGGATAACATAAATAGATTTTGACATCTAGTGACTATTTTACAAAGTGGGTGGAAGCCATTCCTACCCAAAATACAACTGATTTGGTGGTTATAAAATTTGTTGAAGTAAATACTTTTGCTAGGTTTGGTTGTCCAAAGAAGATAGTGATTGATAATTCCTAAGTGTTTAAGTCTACAAAGCTTATTGATTTCTGTTAGAAGTATAATTCCATATTTGGTCACTCTATCACCTATTATCCACAAAGAAATGGGTTGGCAGAGTCATCAAACAAGAATTTAGTCAAAATTTTAAAGAAAATTACCGTAGAGAATAAGAAGAACTCGAACACTCAACTTACTTTTTATCTTTGGGAAATCATAGTCACAGAAAAAAAGATCCACTAGAAAGTCATTATTCGAATTAATATATGGTACTACAGAATTATTCCCTAGTCAATTGGTTTAATTTAGGATTTAGAGGAGAAGCCTAATCCATTGACCATGAGGATAAACTAGTTAGTTGAATTACAGAAGAACAAAGAGTAGGTGACTCAAAGTCTGATCATGTTACACCCTCCTCCCACATTTAGCGAAGTAACTAGCCAATCAAGTAAACATGTGACGAGAGGTTATTATGATGAGATTTAACCTCCTAGATGATTTTAAGGAAGTGGAATCAATGGAAAAACATCATACATACCTTCCACATTAGCAACAAGACTCCAAGGAACCATCCCAACCTCTGAGGTAACCAGCCCTAGCTCCCACTATGTTTTAGACCAATTAACCCCCAGACACTCCCATGATATAGGTGTGCATGCATCTAGAAGGATTTGGATTCTCCCACTTCATGGTATATCAATGACTAGGGAATTTTCTTCTCAGTGTTGTGCCAATGTCCTCAACATTTGAGCCACATTTTCAGGCCTAAAGTCCAGGTCACTTCCCATAACTAAATGACACTTGCAGAATAGAAAGATAACAAGGGAATAATGATACAAATATAGTTACTTCAACAAGGTCTTGACTAGACCCCCACTAGCCATGACAAGGATTTCGTCAAACATATCACAAATATGTTATCTACACGTGTAAACAACAAATTTTGGCATAGGGGTCTCATACTTATCCAAGAATTGCTAAGAAGAATTGTCCCCTTATATCATTAGTTGCATTATCATCTATTATGTCATAGATACATTGTTCATTCGTTTACAAATAAAAAAATGAGGAAATCAATAAATCATCACTTTCATAATACATGCTTATAACCAACATAATAACAAAAAAAATCAAGGATACATCAACCATAAATTCCACATATAAACGAGTACATTATACATAATATATCAAGAAGAGAACCTATTATTAATGAATTCAAAATCCAACCTTATATGGGACTACCACATTCCACCTTACCATAGAATGGCTAAGACAATTCTCTCTTCAACCTTTCACCCCCATGCCATATTCCAAGCATGAATGTGGGACTTAAACCAAAAGAACCAACGAGGGCATCCCGAGGCTAAACCACCTCACCCTCATTAATAGAAACCAGGATTTATCGTAATCCATCCCGGACCATTAAGCCAACACAATAAACATGTAATAATAGGCTTTGCCATGATATCCACCAGATCAATAGGCCAAAATAGGCATGGATTCCATCAGATTTATCCACCTACAACATGAGGAATTTTCCTCTCTCCTAGTCTCTCAAGATTTACCGCAATCCACAGTATCATCTAGGGATCACTAGGGCCTAAACTGAGACACCACCCTCTAGGATTTACTATATATCCCTCCATTCACTATAAATTATTCCTAGGCCTAATCAAGGGTGACCACCTCTAGGATTTATTGTATGTCCTTCCATTCTCTTGTCGAGAATTCCTAGGCCTAATGAGGAAACAAAAAATGCAACTTTACCACAACCCACAGTCTGGCTTAAGGGTTACTACACCACGTGTTATACCATTTAGAGATCCACCTCACTCAGCTTCGAATCCATCTAGCAATCCAACTCAACCAAAATATGAGGACCCCATTACACCATGGCTAATTAGAAATGGAAAAGGTAGGCTGAAAACACTATCACACCTGGAAAAATTCATGTCATAACAGCAAATAAACACATGCAATACTGTGCATTCCAACATCTAGCAAGAAAAACACACATGAAAATCAATACCTGCAAAGAAACCTACTATAGCTGCTTGATCCTATGCTTCCTTACTTGATCCTTCTTTCCTCTTGCCTTATTTTCCTTTTTGATCCAAAGCCAATGTGCTCCAAGAAAAATCTAAGTGTCAAAGAGTGAGAGAGAGACAAAGCCTAAAGAGAGAGCTCCAAAATTGAATTGACAAAAGGGACCAACTGATCATTAGAATCCTTTTTATCAATTAGGCCTCTATTTTGTTCATTTTCCATTATTTTCCTTTAGTGTCCTCCTCACATGCAACCTATCACATTTCACCTTTCTTTTCTCCTAATTTCCATTATTTCATAAATAAATGTGCCAAAAATGCCATTTTTCCTTTCGAAAGCCTTAGCCATTGCATTTTCCAATTTCCTCAGCCATAATAAACCAAATGAACACCCACACTAGGATGTTTTGCCCAACATTCATCTTGGAATAAGTGTCCCATCAATCATGGTTATTATTTTTCCTTTACTAACTTTTATTACATGGAATTTTCACCAGGTTTGTTACGGAACCCTCCCATTGGGGGACATCATCGTCGGTGTTCAACCACAACTATACCTCTGAGAAACCACTAACAAGAAAACATACTGCCCATGGTGATTTTTAACATAGATCATGGTGGTATTTTCATCCATATATATATATATATATGTACATATATCAAAACATCACCTAAACATATGCCAAAACATATACCAAGGTGCTTCATTGGGTTGAAAGTAGCTTCCACTACACTTTAACCTACTTGATTGCTTGGTTCCTGAGCATGAGAACCTTTTTTTTCAATATACACTGAGGTTGCAATTGGAATTCTCCATCTGGATCCACCTGTAATACAGACGAGTCAATCACATGATCAACATATTTAACATACTTCTTAAACAATGACACATGGAAAAAATCATGGACTTTCAATGTCGGAGGCAGTGCAAGTCGATAAGCTACTACCAAAATCCCCTTCATAATTCTGAAAGGTCCACAAAACAAGGGTTTCATCTTGGCACATGATCTAATATGCAAGGATCTCTTCTTCAGTTTGATGTGCAAGTACACCTGTTCCGAAACCTAGAACTCCTTCAATAACCTGTTTTGATCTGCATAGCTCTTCTACCTATCCTGTGCTGATTTAAAATTTTTCTTGATTACCTACATTTCTTGTTCCATTTCTGCCAAAATGTCTAGCCCAATCAACACTCGAATAAGAGGATCACTCCAACTAATGGGAATATTGCAACTCCACCCATATAATGTCTCAAATGAACTCGTCTTCAAAGGTTCATTATACCCATTGTTGTAAGCGAACTCTACCAGTGGAATATACTCATCCCACTTTCACTGCTAATGCATCACATACATCCTCAACATGTCCTCCAATATCCTATTGATCCTCTCAGTCTATCCATCTATCTACGAATGATAAGCTATACTATAGGCAAACTTTGTGCCCAAACCTACAAACAACTCCTTTCAAACATGGAAGTGACCTTTGCATCCCTATGTAACACAATCTTCTTTGGAATTCCATGCAATCTAACCATGTCTCTAATGAACACTTGTGCTACATCGGTAGTTGAGAGTGTATACTTCATTGGAATGATGTGTGCAAAATTTTTCAACCTATCCACAACAACCATTATGGAATCATGTTGTATCATGATCCTTGGCAATTCTGTGATAAAGTACATGGAAATGACCTCCAATTTCCATTCTAGAATCCCAATCGGATATAGAATTCAACTGGGATGCTTACAGTTTTCCTTTACCTGCTGATAATTTAAACATCTAGCCACAAACTCTCATACATCCTTCTTTAGATTCAACCAATAATAGAATTTCTTCATTGTTGTCAATGTCTTCTGATAGCCTGGGTGACCTATGGTTTCACATGAAACACCCTCAAGGTCACCTTCTTGAGCTCACTATTTTCTGGCACATATATCTTGTCTCTAAACTTGAACAATCCATCTAATGTGAGACAATAGTCAACATCCTATGCACCGACACTTGTACCTATATTAGTACTAATACCTGCACATATACATGTACTTCTACTCTCCCACAATCTGTGCACAATCTCCATATACCTAACATCTTGTTGACTTTCCTGCAAGATCCTATCCTATAGATTTGTCCCATAGGAACTCATATATGCTATATGATTTATCAGTATCCACCCACTAACAAAATGTGTGACCTTGTTCTCCTTCCTTTCATGTATCTAATCTCAAAATCAAACTCACTGATTTTGGCCAACCATCTAGTTTGTCTGGAATTCAAATTCGGTTGGTCAAACAAGTATCTCAACCCATCATGATCACTCATCAATACAAACCTCCTACCAAGAATATAGTGCCTCCACATCTTCAATGCTTGTATAATTGGTGCTAGCTAAAGATAATGCATTGAATAGTTTTTATCGTTCTCATTCATTTTCCGTTACTCATAGCATACCACCTGACCATCCTACATAAGGACTCCAAGTTCTCTTTTGCAAGCATCTGTACATACTACAAACTCTTTCTTCAGATCTACAATCTTTAACATTGTTGCGTGTCAACAACTTCTTAAGCTGCTCAAAATGGATATCACACTCATTTGTCCATTCAAATTTCTTATCTTTCCTCTACAATGATGTAATAGGATAAACAATCTGTGAGAATCTTTTGATGAACCTCTTGTAGTAACCTACAAATCCCATCAATGATCTCACTTCATCTACACTTCTAGGAGCTACCCACTCCATGATAGCTCTTATCTTATTTGGATCCACTATTATTCCCTCCTTAGAGACAACATATCCCAAGTAATGTACCTCAGTCTAAAATAAATTTGGCTTGTTGAGCTTAGCATAAAATTGATGCTCTCTCAACGACCTCAACATTGTGGCCAAATGCTCGGTGTGCTCTTCCTCATATTTAGAATATAACAATATTTCATCAATGAACAAAATAAAAAAACTTATCCAAATTGGACACAACACACTATTAATTAAGCACATAAATGTGGTTGGAACATTAGTCAAATAGAATGGAACTAAGACAAACTCATAATGCCCATACCTCCTTTAGAAAGTTGTCTTGTAAATGTCCTCTTCTTTGATGTGTACCTAATGGCATCCTAATATCAAGTTGATCTTCAAGAACACTGTTGCTCCTTGCAACGGATCAAACAAGTCATCAATCCTCAGTAACACATACATGTTCTTGATGGTTTTTTTGTTCAAGTGCCTATAGTTGATGCATAATGTGAGAGTACCATCATTCATATTCACAAACACCACGGGTGTGCACTAAGATGATACACTTGGCCTAATGTATCCCTTTTCCAACATCTCCTTCAACTCTACGAAATCAGGTGTTTTCATCATGTAAGGTGCCCTTGATGCTAGAGTGGCCCCTGACACTAACTCAATAAAAAAGTATAGGTGCCAACTTTGAAATATCTATGGGAAGCACAACCTAAAATTGTTGTATAAATGGATACCTTGTCAAAACATCTGCATCCTCAACTTCCTTACCTTTTTCACTAGAGATATTTACTGCAACTAACACGCACCCTTTCCTACAACTACGCTTTTCATGCTTAGATGTCACCATCCTAACTGATGTGGCTTCCTTCTTCCCTGTAAGACTCTTGGTTCCCGATTGTCATATATGCACTCAATGGATTTATCATAACAATCCAACCGTGTCCTATGAAGGTACAAACAATCCATTCCCAAAAACATATTGTATGATCCCATGGTAATACCTTCAAATGTGTTATGGTAGACATTCCATTCAACTCAAACATACAATATCTTACCTGATGATGCAATCTTTTCTTTGTATGTGTAGCCAACTACACTAACCAAGTTCCTGCATGCACTTCTTTATTCAAATCACACTTGATCACAAAGCTTACTGCCCATCTCAATGATAGATGTCTAATGGTCTACATGTTTGTTATCTAGTGCTATATAGATATGAGGAATGCTCTAACCAACATCCCCAACAGTTTGTGCCTCCTGTGCACTATATTTGTGAAGCCTAGCACCTTGATTTTGTGTACCACCTCTCTTAAGGTGTCCCTTACTGCATTTCCATCACTCCAATCATCCACTACCATCACCTCTATGCTTCCGCTATGATCCATGTCCTTGTCTAGTTGCATTGAATTTATTTTGTGGTGCCACATTTTCTTTCTCGTCTACATTATGAGGCCTTGTTCTTTTCAGCTTCCATTTAACCTTACCTTTATCCTTATCCTTCCCTTTCTATTCTTGATGAGATTCATTCTTATGATTTTATTGTTGAAATAAATGCTTCAATTTCCCAATAACTTCCTCAAGTGACTAAGGCTTGTCATACTCAATCCGATCTCTATATACTAATGGAAAACCGCTGACAAACCACTGAACTTTAGCTTTCTCATATTTAAGATACAATACATACCTCAATCACTCTAGGAACATGGTCGTATACTCTTCAACACTCATTGATCCCACCTTTGGCTCATAGAATTCTTTGAACTTACTTTGGTAGTACATTTATGACAAATACTCCTTCCCGAAAAGCCACTTGAACTCATGCCAACTCAAGTCATGCATCCTGATGTCTCGCCCAGCTTCACATCTTCCCACTAGATATTTTCTTTAACTTTTAGGATAAAGATAGCCATTATGGGCTTCATGTTTTTTGTGTACTCATTCAACTCAAAAAACTTGTTCATCCCAAGTATCCAAACCTCTGCATCTTCTGGTTTCTTCAAGTATCCATCAAAAGTAAATGGCTTTTCTTTCTTAAAATCATCTCGTAAGTATCCCCTATCACTCCTCCTATAAGGATGATAACGACTCCTCCTATAAGGATGATAACGATGACGATCATGATTTCTATTAGAACTAGAACTAGAGCTAAATGTGATGCCTTCTCTGAAGGTGGTTTTCAACAATACTTTGTTTACATATTTCAGACAATCTTGAAAATATTATTCTTTAGAAAATTTATTAGTACTTCCAAGAAAATATTTCTGGTCATTTTTAGGTCTTTCATCTTTTAAAGAATGGTTGAATGTTACTTTGGGATCATGAAGCATTTGCAAAGTTGCTTCTCGATTTTCACATGCAACTTCAACCTTAATTTCTTGAAAGATATTTTCATCAGTTTTAAGAACATCTTCTTCATTTTCAGAAAAAACACGTTCTTTCGCAATCAAAATTGTCACCATTAATTTTATTACCAGCTCTATGACCACAATCTTATTTGTTTGAAAAATACTCACAACAATGTCTGAAAATAAATTCTGATGGGTACAAAGTTTTGCAGAAAGAACTAAATGTTGCATGAAAAGCCTTTAGGGAGGAAACACTGGATTGATGCATGGCTTTATACCAAATCCAAGCATCTCAATCGAACGAATGTAAAAATAGCTTCATTAGTGTGTCTTCATCAATGATTCCCTGCTGGTCCATATGTATACGAAACTCCCTGAGATGCTGAGCTGGATCTTCATCTGCGTTTGATTTTAATCTTCAATGAAATGAATTCCAGTCAAGAAATGAAATCATATGATGAGAATATTCGATGATCTTAGTAAAATCGAGTGGGGGCAAACTTACTGGCTAAAAATGGAGAGATAGCCATTAAAGCAAAGAAAAATAAATGCTCAAAGGTAAAAGCACTATGTGAAAATTTTACAGCCTATCACTAGGTTTTGTCACCATCAAAAACCAAACATAATTATTTAAACCCAGGGAAAAATAACTTATTCCTCGGCAACCGCGCCAAAAGATGTTATACCTCAGATGACAATCCCTGGCTGTGGGGAAACCAGTCCCTGACACATTTTGAGATTGCATAAAAAAATTGGAATTAATGGCCAGAACTACAGATCATGAAATCTTGTAGCCAAAATTTGTGGTTTTGAAACCCTAGCCTTCTACAAGAGTATGGTCAGAGACTATGAGACTTGCATGGTGGAGATGTAAAGCATGAAATGAAGGAGACAGAGTTTTGACACAGGCAATTAAGAATTTGTGCTTCAAATCTGTAGAAAGAATAATGGATGAAAAATAATAATATGAAAGAGATTCCAAGATGTGGAGCGGTTCATTAAGGTCTTGAAGATTATTTTTTAATGATTACAATGAAATTTTAATAACTACAATGAAGTAAATTCATTAAAAACATAACCTAAAGCACCAACTGCATCTTACATTTTCCAAGAAAAGAAAAACCATATATGAATGATGGGACACATGAAAAAAACAATCACTGCAACACCAATGCTAGAATCAAACTCCATATATTATTCAGGGTTCAAAAACATTCAGGGTTCAAAAACATTATAGTTTACAATCCTCGGTGCTAAATAACGGACTCAGAAAATAAAAACCCATTCACAATCTCCTTTCTGGGCTTTTATCTCTATTGCGTAGCCTATCTGAACTGTCTTAATCTGTTTCAAAAAGTGACTTTGGGAGCATTTATTAATTTCCCTCTCCTTTGAAGTGATTTACAAATAAAATGAAAACATATATATAATATTCGCTTTCCTCCATTACAAAATAATTCCTCATCTTCTTAGAAATTTTAGAATACAAATAAACACATATGGAGCCTTTAATCTCTGGCAAGGATATATAAAATATTAATGTAATAACAGTTCATGTGGACCCAACTGTTATTATATGGCATTTTATAAAAACTGGAAACTACGTGCGAGAGCACCTCTGGCGGATTTTGGAATAGAGAGGAGGTGATGCAATAATAAATATTGACTGATGATCTCTTCCTACGTAGTTTTGAGTCTTGACAATATCTGCTTACGGGAGCACTTTCCTTCTTAATGGTTGTTCATTTTCTCCTCTCATAATTTCATGGATCATTTAAATACCTCTTCACCTTTCTGCTCGTTTCATCATTATTCCCGTTCCAAGCTAGTCAATTTGATTCTGAGCATTTGCAAGTAACTTTTTTCTTCTCTCCCTAGAGTTTCTTTCGAGTCTCCTGTAATTCATCCTTCTCTATTTCACGACTAGCCAAATCTCCCTGACACTTAGTAATATTTTTATTCTTGATCTTGCACTTCCGCTGGAGCGAGCCTATATTTTTCTCCTGCTGGGGAAAATCTTCTTTGATTTGTCCTATTTCCTTTCGAAGCTTCTTTTCCTGAGCCACAGTTAATAATAGTAAGCGTTGTAGGTCATCAATCTCTTTCTGTAACCATTTGTCTCTGGTATGTTTCCTTTAAAATTGTGTTGCTCGCAAAATTTGAAGCCAGCATTTTGTACTAAACAAAATATTATTTTCTACATTCAGGTTTCCATGTACGATATTGTATTGGGGCACAAAGCCACTAATTTTTCTGTATGAATGTATTTATTCTGCCTTACCATTAATAAACACAGAACCAATCACAACAGAGCCAGTTGTCTTGCCAATCAAATTATCCATACAGTTCTGGGTAGCACAGTTCACCGCCATTAGTTTTACTGTAGTCAAATATGCCATCTATGATCCCCTATTCATGTTGATAGGAAATATTGCAGCATGAACAAATTATTGTCCGCCCAATCCAGTATATTTAAGATGCTCATATTCTTACCTTTTCCCTTTGCATAAAATCGAAGAGGAAAATTATTAATATACAATTTGAATTCTAGTGAGTGGTCCATAGTGTGCAGCGCATTTTTATGAAAACTGGCGTTTAAAAAAACTCAGAAAATATGTAAAACCACATCAAATTTCTGGAAAGCTCCCATTAGAGAGTCAACTGGGGCCTTTTTGCACAAAACCCAGACCGCAGATTTTTGATATTTTTCTCTGGCTACTCAGAAAATTCATTTGAAATTCGTGCTCTAAGCAACCATGGGTTTTTTTATCAATGTAATAATGTTGCTTCATTTTTAATCGCGAAAAAACTGGTATGTCATTTGCCAAGCCATGATGCAACGCTTTCCACATTCGCAATCTTCTTTCTTCACTAATAACCAAGGAAAATAATAGAAATATTCGCTTACATATTGCTACTTTCAGATCAGAAAGGATGCATATCTGGAACATATATCTTCACCTCGACTGCAATTTAATATGATATAAGCGTTCATTTTATAATTCAACGTCTCAGTTGTTCCAATCCCTGTTTGCAGCAGGAATACATAATTATTGAGTGCTTTGTATTTCCCGGACCATTGCTGACCATTGTATTATGCATATATCATTTATTTATAAGCTCCGACCTCGGTTCCCACTTTTAATGAGTATGGAGATATATTGCACAGATGTTGCAAGTAATCTCGAATTAATCAAAAGGTCACCAAACATTTAGGTATAAATCTCATTTGAAGGTATCTAAAATAGCTTGGAAATTGGGCATAAGTTTATAATCCTCTCCATTTAAGTAAAGTCTCATCAGTCGCTACCGTGTCAATGCGTTTTTCAATTGATGATGATGATGATGATGATGATGATGATGATGATGATGATGATGATGATGATGATGATGATGATGATGATGATTGCGTTTTTCAATTAATGATGATGATGATGATGATGATGATGATGATGGTTAACGTCCACTGAGACCAAATTGGTCTATCGGACCTACAATTTTCTTAATTTTTACTTGTCTGCCTCCTCGTCTTTCTTGGCGAGGTTGGTGTTGTAGCTTTCTTTCTTTTCTCTACGGTCTTCCAACTTCCTTTGTCTTGCATCTCCTTCATCTCTTCTGGTTCTTGGGACATTGGTGTCTTAGCTTCGCGATCTATAGTCGGAGAAGTTTGGTTTAGGATATCTGCTTTGCTGTTAAATGAAGATTTATTTTCTGTTGTATTCAAATCCTCATAACTGTTGATTTGTTGGGGCGGGCTTTCTCCTTGCTTGCTTTGAGAGTTGTTTCCTTCTTCCTTGATTTCTTGTGACTCAGAGTTTTCTCTATAATATTCTTCTTTGATGACACTGTAGTGTTCTTTTTGTGCTCCTTCCCACCATGTAGATCTGTGGTGGTTTTTTCTAGCAAAATTTTTCTCAGAGGCTTTAGGGCAATTTTTGGCTAGATGCCCTGTGTCAAAGCACGATCGACATCTGAAGAGGACACTTTATAGAATTAAAGATATAAAAAATTTATTATCTAAAATTTCATTTATTTATCTATCCATAAAAGAGAATGATACTAGGAGAAAGAGAATGATGAGGAGATGAAAATATTTATGGATTAGGAGATAAAAAATATAAATCACCAAACTATATGACCATCTCTGGTTCATAACCATAAAATCAAAATTAATAAAAAAAATATATCCACATAATTATAGTATATTTTTCATTATTAAATATTTAATTATTTTATAATTAATAATTATATTTATAATTTATAATTATTTTTTAATTATAAATTTATTATTTTTAAAACATATATCCATTTTAATTTACTTTTATATTAATAATGTCTCTAAATTATAAAGTTATTATTTTTAAACCTAAATCGATTTTTAATTAATTTTTAAAATAAAATAGTAAGATTTTTAAAATTTATAGAAAAATAAATTTATCAAATAAAAAGAGTGGAGATTTTGTAAAGTTTATATAAAATGTAAATTTATGAGAAAGTGATAAGAGTGACTTCATACTTCGTAGGCCTATCTCTAAAATATACTTTTGTTATGATTCGATTTTTAATACAAATCTCGTAACAAATTCAATACTAAACATGGCGGTTAACCTAATCTTTCGTTTTCATCACTGGTCATTACTAGTCATGCATATCGCTTAAACGCGCCTTATATAAATTAAGTTTTTTTTTGGCTTGTTCATAATCTTGTCCTTTATTATTTTCAAATAACTGAATACACGAAAAAGTCGTTGTCACTGGTTTACTATTTTATTGGTCCAATTTTAATTATGAGCATAGGCTTGTAATATTTGGTGTATATTATAAATTTATTATAGGTTATAGTTTAAATTTTTTAAGCTTTTGTTTTTTCATAATAATTCGGACGCAAATTTTGTAAAAAAAATCGCATTATAAATTTGAATTAGAGTTTTTTTAAGAAGTGGAATATATTTATATATTTGAAAATAAGTTTTGAAAAATAAAAAATCATAATCAAATCAAAAAAAAATTATTATTATATATTAATTTAAATATATTATTATTATAATATTTAATTTAGACTTTGATATTCAAAGATATCATAGTCACACATTGCTTCTCATTTTTGAAGATGTTTTCCCCTTAAAACATGTTTTTAATTTCACATTTACATGGAAAGGAATTTTAAAGCAAATTCTCTGGTCCAAGAAAGTTACTGGATAAATTATGGGGAATGGTCGGTCATAGAACATCCAGATAAAGTTAATCAAAATTTCTAGCACCAGTTTTTTGCTTATGTATAATGTATATAAGATGCTTATATTTCTCATTTTATTTATTTCTATATAAATGCTTTCAACCACAGTTTATAAAATGTAAAATGATTTGGTTAATATAGCACATAATCATATATGGTTAGAAACAATTTTATTTTGATAGCTATTGGGTTTATTTTTTTTCCAGCTAGTCTTTTTTGTTCTTACTAGTTTTTTTTAGGGATTTAACTTAATGCATTTTATGCATATGCTAATGTAACTTTGTATTTCCTTAATAGAAAGTTATGATTTTTCTTCCGAGAATATATATATATATATATATGTGTGTGTGTGTGTGTGTGTATGTATATACACACACACCCTTAATTTAGACATTGTTTTGGAGTTTTTGGTCAAATTTTGGTGAAACATAATATTTTGTTATTTAAAATATGGTTTTCACTCAACGCCCTAAAAAACCTTGGAGCACTTGGATTAGGGAGAGTTCACTTGGAAATAATGCTTACATTAGTAAATAGGTAGGATTGGGTTGTTGGTTGTTGGAGCACCCGGATTAAGGAGAGTTACATTAGTAAATAGGTAAGATTGGGTTGTTGGTTGTTGGAGCACCCGAATTAAGGAGAGCTACATTAGTAAATAGGTAAGGTTGGGTCGTTGGTTGTTGGAGTTTTGTTGAGAGATTTTCTCAACAATATTCTCCTTGTTTGGAATCTATTGGATCTCATGAGTATTATTTATGTGGGTTGCAATTTGGCTTTGAATGAAGAATATAAATTGATTGGTGAGTGAATTTGTGCACAATCTTTGTTCCTCCAAATTTATTGTTGGTATCAAAGCCTGTACGAGCTTGACTCCCTCAAGGAGTGCCCAGAAAGATGGGAGAGATGTGAGATTTGATTATCTGTAGATAAATTACAGTAGATAAATGAGTGTCGAGGTGTGTTTGAGTGTTTTTTGTGGATCTACACAACTGCTGATTCTTTTTGCTTTTATGTGATGTTGTAATGAGATTTGCGAGTGAGAATGTGCTGTGGTGGGCGGAGGTTTGCCCCCACGAAAATATGGCAAAAATGGCATCGGAAAATCAACTTAAACCATAAGAGACACGCAGTGGTCTCTTCTCTGGGGGCCTCTGTGATCCCCACCCTCATCATGGCCCGAGGTCACAGGATCGAATCCATCCCAGAGTTGTCGCTCGTTCTCAGTGATGGCATCAAAGGGGTTGAGAAAACCTCGACTGCTCTAAAGGTTTTTAAGAAGGTGGGTGCTTTTGCGGACGTGGAAAAGGTCAAGAAAAGTCAGAGTATTCATGTCGGTAAGGGTAAGATGAGGAAAAAACGATATGTTTCACACAAGGATCCTTTGATTGTTAAGGCTTTCAAGAATATTCTGGGTGTGGAGATCGCGTGCGTTGATAGATTGGATTTGTTGAAGCTTGCTCCGGGTGGGCATTTGGTTCGTTTTATTATATGGATAAAGTCTGCTTTTAAGAAGCTTGATAGTACTTTTGGGTCTTTGAGAAGGAGTCTCTGCAGAAGAAGGGATATGTTCTACCTTGTGCGAAGATGGTCAATTTGGATGTGGCAAGGATCGTAAATTTTGATGAAATCCAGTCTGTTGTGAAACCCATCAATAGGGAAATTAGCAGAAGCCACTGAAGATCCAGTTTATTTGTTTCAATTAATTTTCACCAACGAACCAGTTTTG
The DNA here is from genome assembly GCA_000404065.3 of Pinus taeda. Taxonomy (NCBI): domain Eukaryota; kingdom Viridiplantae; phylum Streptophyta; class Pinopsida; order Pinales; family Pinaceae; genus Pinus; species Pinus taeda. The sequence goes on from APFE030031435.1 coordinate 307,622, forward strand.
AAGAGTTTTGTTCGCATTGTGTAGGGTGGAATAGAGGAGAGTAGTTATGGAGTGTGATTGGTTTTGTGTCTTCTTTGTTAAGTGGTTTGTTTGTTTGTAAAAAGTGCAAAACCAATTAATGAATAGAAGAATATAATTAAACCAGTGGTTCTTAACATTCTTCGGTGCCGAGAGAACGTATCGCTAGTTCGATTGTGTGAATATGTTATATACTGATGGATCTTGTTGTGCTTTGGGCTTCAAGAGCATTAATAGCATGTTAATTTCATGAGATCCATGTGTGTAGAAAGGTCAGTTGCATAATTGATTGTTGGATACAGTCCAATATCGAGATTGTCCTTCGGGAGATCGAGAAGTGTCAGTTATACAAAGTTCATCATAGATGGTGAGAGGTGATTATGTGTTAAATGAGTTGAATGAGAGACTCGTAGATTGTGGTGGTGAAAAGACCATTGTCCGAGAGACTTCAAAGTGGGGGTGAGTGTCGAGGAAGACTAGTTAGACAGATGTGACATGTGAATTGTAATTTGTCATTTTTGTATTAATTTGTGTAATGATGTAATGTAAGTGTTTAAAGGGGCACTTGGAAATAATGCTTACATTAGTAAATAGCTAGGATTGGGTTTCTGGTTGTTGGATTTTTGTTGATAGATTTTCTCAACAATATTCTCCTTGTTTGAAATTTGTTGGATCTCATGAGTACTATTTATGTGGATTGTAATCTATCTTTGAATAAAGAATATGAATAAATTGGTGAGTGAATTTGTGCACAATGTGTGCTCCTCCAAATTTCTTGTAGTTCACAACTCAAGCACCTGAGTTAGGGAGAGTTCATAACTCAAACTTGTGATTCCAACAAATCCTTACTAAATTATGGACAAATTCTATTAGAAAATATGACCAGAAAAACTCTAAAACATTCACCAGATAAACTATAACCTTAATTATTGAAACCAATTAAATATTAAAACATACCTTTATTTTAAATTTATATTAATTTTTTAAATAATAAAATTTTAATTAATATTTTTTTTTGTAAGTGTAGGTAGTGCCTTTCTTTTCTATTTATAATAAACAAGACCATATACATCATTTTGGTGGCCTCAATCTGCCCCGAAGGGAAATAGGTCTGTTGGCCACCTCAGTTTGTTATAAGCATTCCAAAAACGAAACTTCATGAGTCTTTCCATACTAGCTATATGCACTATACACCTGAAACTACCTATTAAGCAACTAACATGCATAAGACTGTGAAAATAAAAAGATCAGAAACCACAGAAAATGCTCAAGAGGATCATTCCTCTCTGGTGCCTGCTTTCTGGTCCATTTCCATGGGAGTGTCCCTTTGTTCCTCCTGCCTTGGGTTGATGCTAACCATCTTGCACAGCAGTTGCGACATCTCTTCCAATTTGTTGTTCTGTCTAATCATTATGACCTGGAAGCGGCATACCATTTGCAATTTCTGCCATTTCTTTCGCTACCTATTCTAGTGCTTTTGCCAAGAGGCGTTTAAGAACCCAGTAGATATGAAGAGACTATCTATACAAAGTCAGTCTTCCTTGCGTGTTCCCTGGGTCTCGAATCATTTTCGCCCAATCTTCCATCTCAGATTCCAACTGCTCCTCCAACACACTTGGCTCCATGTCTCGGATGATACAACGGATGTCCTCATTCGTACCTTCCCAGTATGCTCTTGTCGCTTCCTGAAATGTAGTCAATGTGGACCGTCTTCCTCTGCTTTGGTTACTTGGGAGTTTTGTTGGTCGGCTTTCCTGGTTCTCACACCTTGGTCGTCCTCTGCCTCCGCGTCCTCTGCCGCAACCTGGGCGCGCCATCCTGGTTGCTTTCCTTACCTGTTGACAATTATCAGTCACCGGAATAAGATTTTCAAGTTCCTTATCATCCTCTCCCACTACCGTTTTCCTTTCGGGTATTCCTCTCTTTCTATTGCAGTCACCACCCTATTTTTGGGTTTGACATTGTTCATCATTATCAGTATACAAGAGATGTATAAGACCCTCTGTCAGGCGTATCACATGGTGGGCTAAAGCCATAATTTTCGAATCCCATTTCTCCGACTTCCCCTCTGCTATTATAGTGGATTGCTTGCCCTCGTTTCCCAAATTTCTTCCCGGGCTATGCTCCCGGCTACAATTCCCCCGCTCACCCTGAGTCATCCTCCAATTTTGACCTAATTGTCCCTCACAATGCAATGTTGAGGGGAGGACGACCTCGCTCCAACCCTTTCCTTCTACAGGGACTTCACATAAACTTAACTTATCCATACTATCTACTGTAACAGAGTAAAAGGATACAGGGGTCTCAGGTTTCACATACCCAGAATCGCTATCCTCCCTGTGGCTCCTGCCGACTGCGCTACGCTCTGCTCCACCTTCGTCTCGCTTAGAGTCCCCTTTCCTATCCTCTTCGCCACCTTCATATAATATCTCCTCACCAACCTTCTCCCTCTTCCATTACCGCCGCCCCCTCTTCTAATCACCTGTAGTCCACCTCCCCCATACCGATTTCTTGGGCCTTGCACTGACCTGCTACTCATTACCTTCGCTGGAAGGGCGGCTTCAGCGCTGTGGTTACGTTCGTCTATCCTTCCATAATCATTATTACTCCTGCCACCCTCACCTATCTCATTACACATCCCGATAAAGAGAAATTTTTATTAATATTATAATTATTAAACATTTCCAATATTAAATTATAAAATATTATTTTTTTATTATAATTATATTATATTTAACGATCATTTTAATTAATTAATTATATTAAAAAAAAAAATAATAATTAATATTAACTTTTTTCAAAATAATTTTTTAAACTTAAAATGTACTCACTGCTGCCTCAAACCACAGTTAGTATATGCTAATTATCTTAAAGACCTAAACTAACGAAAAAAATAAAATTTTAATTAATTTTATAATTATTATATTATATTTAATAATCATTTTAATTAAAAAAAAATGTGTACCGCCTTTACATTTACAGCTATGGAATGCAGCGACAAACACCTCAGTTGATATGATTTTTCTTTCTTATTTTATTTTATTAATGGTTACAACACCGACAAAGAATTAATGTTGTTACATTTAAAATTGTAAAACTAATTTACTTCTTTCAATGGAATTACTTTTTTATTTAATACGACGCCATCACGTTTAAAACCTTACACGTAAAATGTAATAAATGGGATGAATGATATAAGAAAACAAATGGTTACGACAACTAACCTCTAAGCTAGGATATGAAAGAACCAATATATTTGTGACTTTTCGTATGTGATATTAATATTTATTATGCACAACATGTTTATGACGTTTTTTTACACGTGAAATTGACGTTTGCGATGCAATTTTATGAGAATTGTTTATCCATGAAAGGCGAGAATGAGAGTTATTCTTTTCCGACTAAAAAACTCGTATTTCTATTCATATTGACATGGAGAAAAATATATTCGGTATATATATTATTAGGTGCTCTTAACTATATACAAATATATCATAATTTAAGTAACTATGAAAACAATGTCGAGTCTTACAAAAAAAGACCAAGAGAGAGTACAATACTAAACAGATATATACATATTTGTATCTTATAAAAAAACAGTTAATCTATTCATTTCATAGTGTTAAAATATCGTAGTAAAAGACTTGTTCAAGATTTGGAAAAACAAAAATGAATTAGTAAAACTAGGGAAAACAATAAAGAGACTAGCTAAAGTATGCATATACAGACACCATTCTCCGAGGTCTAAAATGGGCCCCATTAATTTGAAGATGAAACTCTAATAGTCTATCAGGTAAAACAATAAACAGACTAGCTAAAGTATGCATGTACAGACACCATTCTCTGAGGTCTAAAAATGGGCCCCATTAATTTGAAGATGAAACTCTAATAGTCTATCATTGATTTGCTCTGTAATAATACATTGGTCCTTCTCCAGAAGCAAGGCATCCTTTGATAAACCATCAGCCTCCTGATTCTTATCCCTGAAGATGTGCAAACATGTGAAAGAAATCAAAGATAATGCAATGCTCGAAATCTCTTCTAATATAGGCAAAAGAAATATGTTTATGCGTGAGTAAATGTCATTAATCGAGTTGATAATGAGCTTGGAGTCTCCAAAAATATTAATCCTTGTACAACCCTTCTCTTTAGCAAACAATAACAAATATTTGCAGGCTAGGAGCTCAACTTTGTTGTTAGATCCAGGGCCCAACCCCATCTTAACTTAATAAGAATGATTTGGAGAAAGGAATTGAATCAAAACTACCTCCACATTGTTGATCGTTACCAGACGAAGCACCGTCAAAGTATCCACAAGGATTGGATATATCGATGATCTCAGGAACAACCACTCTAGGGGCCCCAAATTCTTTTCCTAGGGAAAAAGACTAAGTATAGCCATAGCCTCCTCAGATGTATGAAAAGGGTCTGAAATCTTATCTTGAAAAATCATCTTGTTACGAGCACACCATACCCCCCAACATATGATGAGGGGAAGAGCCTTGTGAGGACAACTCAAAGGATTAAAATGCCAAGAGTTCCAAGCCTGCTCAAGCTTAGCTCCTTCGCATAGAATATACTAACCCAAAACAGAATTGCAATGCTCCCCAACATTATGAAAAAAAGAACACTCCATAAAAACATGTTGTGTTGTTTTAGTGTCGCTTTTGCAAAGGGAACACCAGTCGAAACCACATTTGAATCTCTTTTGAAGGAAATCCCATGTAGCTACTTTATTCATCATAAGGCACCACATGAATATTTTTTTTATTTTGAAGGACAATTTGACTTCCACAGAGACTTCCACCGCCATTTGATCTCATTATCCACCAAGTTAGCAATAAGATAAACATAGCTCGACTTTAGAGAATAAATACCATATGGATAAAAACACTAGATTAATTCATTGGGTCTATTTGACAATCAAATATGACCGTCCATGAGGGCTTTGATATAATCCTTCCATACATCCTTGAATTCCTTCGTAATGCCTAGATCCTCAGAAGATAACCATCCTTGGCGTCTAAAAGTTGATTGAATAGGATTTGCAATATGAACCATTTTACTAACACCATGGTCCCTTAACCTTTCAATCAAGCGAAGGAGAAAATAATAAACACTGATTCCAAGCCAAGGGTCTAGTCCCACTCAAAGTTTTTCCCCTTTTCCAACTCTCTACACTAAACCATTCTCAATCAGATAAAAAAAAATTAATACAACCCGTCAAATAATTGAAACATTTGATCTAACTTTGTTCGATATGCAAATCCAATCCTTAATTGAAGATGGAATAATATATTTTTGGGAAACAACCAAAGTCCAGAGTTTACTGAGGAAATTAAGAAGCAACTCGACTTAGTTGTCAAAGCTTTAACAAAAGAGAAAGATCCTTCACACCCCAAACACCAGACCTTTGGGTCGCGCTATAATTTCCCATTTAGCCCATGATAGGACACCCTTTTTTTTTGCCAAACCAAAGGAAAAAAGAACGAAGCTTCCTGATATTTTCCATTACACTATTTTGGAACCCAAGTGGGAGAATCCCAAAAGGCAGACGTGGCCTCAATAACAAATTTGATAAGAACTAACCTACCAACTCTGGAAAGGCATCGATGGCACCAACAACTTAACAAGTTGCAACCTTAGCGATCAACTATGCCCAATTCTCCTTACTAGAACTATTAGGCTTCAAATAAAAGCCTAAATATTTGATGCCCTACTCCAAAGGTTTTAAAATATAAGGAAGAAAAACATAAATTTGATAAAGATCCTCAAAAAAAATATTGTGATGTAAAAGGGTGGATGTTTGAAGAGTAATTAACATTCAAGTGGCTTAACCAAATAATGGGAGTAATTTTGCCAACATTGAAATTCCCTTGACATCACAAGAGATGAAAATCAATATGTCATCTACGAATAACAAATGGGTGACAACCAAATTCTTTGCCACAATAATACCATGTAAAAACTCTTGACATTTTTCATTTGATATTAGCCTACTCAAACCTTCCACTTCTAATAAAAAGAGTAAAGGAGATAGTGGGCACCGCTAATGAAGCCCCCTTTTAGCATTGAAGAATGGAGAAGAAACACCATTAGTTAGCACTGCAAATGATACTAATTGTATACATGACATAACCCAATTTATGAAATCAATACTTTAACCTAGATGAGTGAGAAAAAACCTAATATAAATCCAATTAACCCTATCATATGCCTTAGAAAGATCAATTTTAATTACAACTCCTTTTATTTTTTGAATTTTCATGTTGTGCATAACTTCTTGAGCTACACCTACAACTTTCATGAATTCGCCTACCATCAAGGAAAGCAAATTGTTCAGAAGAAATATATTTAGAAAGGAATGGCTTGAGTCTGAAAGTAATAATCTTACAAATGGTGTTGCACAACAAAATGGGGCAAAAATAAGAAAAAGTGAGGCGTTGGTTGGACTTCGGAATAAAAGTTATGAATGTGTAATTGAAAGTAAGGTATATGCAACCCCAATCGGGGTGTAAGCTGGCGGACAAAGCCATTAATCCTTTCATCATGAAAAGGACACCAAGGAATGGTGCCACCACCTCCCACATGCTTGAAGTGCAGAGCGCAATGGGCGTCGGCATGTTTAAGGCAAGCAGGATGAGGGAAGGTGGCAATTGCATGCAATTGAGTTTATTGATAGTAGAGAAGGATAACAGTTCAGAGGTTGTAAGAATAGAGGTGACGACGATGAAAGTGGAGCAGAGGATTCAGGAACGCAAGGTGATCCAACGACTCCAAATGCAGGTTACCAGGTATGTTAATTGGTTCTACCTACAATCCATTTTGCTTCCCTACGCCTGGTCTGTTTTGGGGTTTGCACGGGGGCACGGGGTTTATGGGGGAGAGCAATTGGCGCGGTGTGATTAGACTGGTGGCGGAGGTCTATAGGAATAATCCCAGTTCTATGGGTTTTGCATGGGTGTCATTCTGTTTTGGCATTCTACTCTCTCGCATGGGGATTACTAGGTTGGGTCGGGAGGGAGTTTGCCCGAGTGAACTCCAGTTTCTTGTCTACCTGGCAAACTTGGGGGTCGAGGGTAGGGAAGTTGCAATTGTCTTTGTGTTAAGGCTAGTTTGGTTCCTAGAATGCTTTGAGAAGACTGGGGAAATTTGGAAGCCATGGTCCCTGAGGGCAAACGCCAAGCCCCATAAGGGAAAGCTAGGGGGGGGGGGGGGGGGTGGGCGGGTGTTATTGTAGGATGAAGTCTTCTGAAATTGGGGAATTGACATGATTGGAATATTGGCCAGGTCAGCCTCGGCCGACCGAAGGGAACGGAGGTGGCTAGCAATGAGTGGGTTGGATGCCTCGTGGAGGGCAGGGTTCAGATGTCGGGATGCCAGAAGGACTAGAGTTAATCCAAGCTGAGGCTAAGTCAGGGGGAATGGGGGTAGGGGTAGTCAGCGAGGGGCAACGGAGATGAGGGGTGTGGTTCCTGTAGGCTTGGCCTCCGGGCTACAGGTTCTATAGGTGGCCATGCACCTCGCTTCCAAGATCGCAGTCAAAGCGTGATTAAGGCAAGGATCACGCAAGGGCATCTTGGGAGTCACGAGTGGGGGCTCCTTACGCTCGGGGGTTATGCACATAAATCATGGGTGGCGGATTTGATGCATTGGTAGAACCTTTGGATGACAACAATACATAAAATAATGTTTTGGAAATTATGGTCTCTTGTTCCCGTGACAGGTCCACCGAGAGGTAACTTTCCTTGGACGAGAAGAGCACAGAGGCTAGTTTCTGGCCAATGACAAAAGTTCACTGAAAGGTACAGGGACATAGAGGCAATGGGTCGAACAGCGAAAGGTAAGGACCGAGGGAAGAGATCGCGGGGGAGCGAGACCGGGGCCGAGCTGAGCACTATGGGCAAATGACGAGGCAGAAAGCCCGTGGCCAACCTGATCCAGGAAGTGGAGGCAGTTGACATGGAGGATGGGAAACTCCTAGTTCCAGATTCAGGACATGCTAGAGGCCAAGAGACACAATACAAGCAAACCTTATATCTATATTTTCTTATGAAATGCCTCCTGGGTAAGGCCATTGAACTAATTTGGACGACTTCTCTCTAGGATTTTGCAAATTACAAACAGGACTTTCAAAAGCCGCAATTTCAATTACAGAAACATGATGGCCGTTTGGGCCTTATTGAGAAACCTTTCCCATGCTTGTTCTTGCCGAATGAGCTGCCATGCTCCAGCGCGAAAGATCTGGCCTTGGTTACATTGGCATCCGCCGAGCAGGAGGACTAGAATGTTGGCTCTTAGTCATTTTTTTATTAGTTTTCATGCATATAGCTTTTAATATGGTTGTGGACATGACAGTCAATTTTATATAGCTTGGATAGATAGACTAAGTATTTTTTGCTACTGGATGGCTTATAATGCAGTTAGGTGGTCAACAGACTTGGTTTCCCAATAGGCAAGTTGAGACCACCCAACCAGGCTCTATGTGGTTGTAACTTGCTTGCTTATTTTATAATGAAAAAGAAGGATCTACCAAGCTTAACAAAAAAAATAGGGTATATGCTGCCATTATTCCTCAATTCTTCAATGAAAACCTCTAAATCATGACCAAGAACATCAAAGAGTTCAAGAAAAAATTCAAGACCCCACCCATCTGCCCCAGGGCTTTTGTCTCTTTGAAAAATCTGCAACACAACTTTTATCTCATCCATGGAAACTTCCTCCATTAAACCATTGTTTGCCTCATCCTCAATCATTCTCATAAAAAAATGACCAATTTTTACAATTGCAAAAATAGAAATATCCTGATGCGACAAGAAAAGGTTTTCAAAATAATGTTTTCCCAAATTCTCTAACCCATCAAAAGAGGAAATATAAACCCCATGATCACCCTGAAGACTCCATATAGTATTCATAACTTTCTGTTTTTTAGCATAAGCCTGAAAATACTTCATATTCTCATCTACAATTTTGAGCGAAATAACTCTATTCTTAAGGTGCGATTCCTCCTCATTTACTTTTAAGAGATGTATCCTTTGCTTCTCCAAACTTTTGCAATAAGTATAGGATTCCTAAGAGGAAAAACCTTCCCCCCTGAGAGTTTGAGATAACCTCTAATTCATGTTCAATATGTATCAACTCCCGAGACTCCAATGTTTTCTTTGTCTTAGCCCACTCTTTGATTTTCAATTTAGTCCTTTTTAGATTCTCTTCAAAATGAGCAGATGCTAATATATCTAAAGAAGGAGAGAAAGGTATCCTTGAGGATTTAACCAGAGAAAGGAAACCTTCAGCATTCAACCAGTCTGAGTTTAGCTTAAAAATATAGTTATAATTAAATAGTTTATTTTATTTTATTTTATTTTCCATAGAAAAATGGTATTTCTATTATTGAAAATAAAAATTACATTTTGTGGACATACATAGTGTGTATGCATATATGATAAGTCAGTACATGGCAGGGACAAAAAGTGAGTTAAAATTGTACATGGAGGTCCATAAGAAAGCAAGGAGCCTCAGAAAAATAACAAGAAAAACTATAAAAACCATGAAGAAATTATGGTTGATTAGTTGCAAATCTTTTCTCTTTTGCCTTTTTGCCTTTGTGCTTTTTTCTAGCCATCTAGATTTGGATCGACTAAGACCAAAGCCAGTTCTTATCCCACATGATGGACTTCTTTGTTTGAATCAGAGCTATCTATTACATGAACTCTTTTTTAGCCCCTGGATCCATCCAGTGCCAAAGAGTCTACGAGTTCCTTTTCTTCTTGTTGTACAATGTTAGTGATCGATTGAAGCCCAATGTCCTCGTCTTGTACAACTCCATGTGGGTCTATGTCATTCAATTCTTCTTGATTAAGATGAATTTCTTTATTGTCATCTTCCTTGTCCTCATATGGATATTGTTTTGTGAAATTCCATCTGCTCGGTCTATTTGATTGCTTCTTCTTCTTCTTGGGGTTCTTTCTTGCCTATGAGCATGCATGTTGTAAATTACCAATCTGAAAACAAATGTGACATCTAAATGTCATGTTTTCATAGTTAAGGAATTGTGAACATTAAAAAGTTTGGTGTTTGGAATTTATATGGTCTGGAAGTCCTTTGCTGAGATCAATCTTAGCACATATCCTGACATAAGTGTATATACCACTTTATATTCTTTCCAAATCCACTTTTTTAAATTTACCCAATGTTTTGCCTATGTCTTCAAGGAATTTATGATGCCAGAATGGTAGAAGAAGTTTTAGGAGCCTCACCCAAACAGGCATGGCAGAAATCACCATAATGTTGGCATCAAATTCTAGGAACCAAGGCGTGATAAAAAGCCCATCCCTACCCCAAAACCAGGGACCTACATTTAGAGCGTAATCCAACTCCTTTTGTGTTTCAAATTGTACTATAAAAAATCCTTTTGAGCATAAGAAAATTTCAAAATCTGGGGCCCAAGTGGAGACAATCCAATGAACGAGAGCTTCCAGTTTAGGCCAAAAATTGTCAAATCTACAGATGACTGCTTTTAAATGCAAAACAAAAAATAGTGAAGAAACCTCTAAGTTTTATATCTCCATGGATGGAGCTTGCTCCATTTTTTCCAGTATAGAAGGCCTTGGAATGTTTTGGTTCAGATTTGCAGGGGTAGTAACTTTCCCTTTGATTGTTGCCTTGAAGGATATTGGAGCTCCCTTTCCATGAGCAACCCACGCAATTTGGAATTCAAAATAATAGTTGAGTTCCTTGTTATGTTGTAGCCTTTAATATGAAATGTGCCTTGTAGAACTTTTCCACTATATTGCAAGCATTGTGAAGTGTAGGGAATACCAAATTTGTCCTTGATGTTTTGCATAAAGGAGGAAACAATGTCTAAGCCTTTGATTCAAAGGGTTGGTGTCTTCCCTCTGATATTTCTAATAAAAACTTGGAAAGAATCCCTGCATGGCCGACTATGCCTGAGTATCTGGATTCTTGGTTCAAGGTAAGTGAAAAGGGACCTGAATTCTCGAGTGCACCCCAGCACCCCCGTGAGGCCAATCCACCCAATCATCGTTATCCGTGAAATAGAGCAGGCCAAAAATGGAAACCCTTTCCGATAAATAACATTTTTTATAATGTGTAATGATATGTTTTATTATTAATTAGTATCAAAAGTAAAGATAAAGGTAGGGATTGATTTTACTTAAAATTTAGTTAGAATTTGTTAAAATTATATATTTGAGTTATTGAATTTATATAATTTATGTTTTAAGAAT
>APFE030031435.1:319103-352904 GCA_000404065.3 Pinus taeda
TATTATTGAATCTATGTGTGGTCCCACCAAGTACACAGGGAATGCTTTGTATTATTTTACCTTCTCTGTCATATCTCTTTGAGTGGTTTTGACCACAGATTCTTTTGAGGGACTACATAAGTCTTATATTCTTGTAGAATACACCTACAAAAACTTCCCAATAAAAGACAAAATTTGCAACAATAAATAAGGTAAATAACATATTTACAGTGAATTGTTGTGAATCATATTTTAAGTCAATTTTTACACTAAAAAATGAATAGGAATGAGATGTAAATAAATATACTTATTAGGAGTTACGAGGCACTATTATTTATGTGTTCCACAACGCTTTCATAAGAGGGAGTAAAAATGTAAATATGCATGCTACCAACCAACATTGATACAAGTCCTCATGTGTGAATTGGTGATTAATTTCTCCAGTTCAAATATGAATTTATTGGTCCTTCCTAAGCAGGACTATAACAATGGATCTGCACACTGACCACTATAAATTTAGCATTTACCAATGCAAATTATAATATTTATCTTTGAAAAATAAATAATCAATATAGTCTAAAACTATCCGAATTATAATTAACACAACCATTTTATATTTTTAGTCTTTTATAAATGTCCATTTCCCCTTACTTTATCAAACTCGTATCAATTACCCCTCAAACTTGAATATAACATATACCTAAAATAATTTTAAATTAATTTAAACACAATAATCTTATTTATAATTAAAATAAATTTTAACTTCTTTTTATCGAAGGTGGCAAAACCCATCAAACTCAGGTTTCAAACCAACAGTGAGGACAGCCATCTCTGGCTGCTATCTGCGAGTGTCGGTTTGACTCATCACTATTATCAAGGAAAACCACGCCGCCTGTAATAACCTGCTAGTGGTCCGTAAGGGAGCAGGCTTTCACTCCTGCCAGATGCCTCTAGGTTTTGGGCCGACACTGTTTCCTTACATCCGAGAAAGACAAGCTCTTAACCAAGCAATAACAGTTTTACTGCATACTCCAAGCCGAAAAATAATTTTTAACTTAAATCACATTATATTATTGAATTCAAATATTATATTATTAAATTTTATTTTATTAATATATATATAAATATAGTAATAACACTCTCGTAAAAGCGGCCCCAAGCTAGGAAGGCGTTCTCTTTGATAACAATCTACTCACCCTCTCATCATTAAAAGTTAGGAAGTTCAGAAGAAGTCTTAGACACAGCCAACGCCATTGAGAATCGCCTTAAAAAGTACTATGAACACATTCGTTGTTGTTGGGAGATTAGAGGTGGGAGTTGTGTATTAACATGAAAAAATTTCTCCGAAAAAATAAAGAAGTATGCAAATATCATCATAATTATTAAAGGGGGTACGAAACCAGCTTTATTTAAATGATTTAAGTATAATGAAAATGATGAAGGAGAAAGGTGTGATTAATCCTATAGAATTAGAGATCACGCCAATCCGCTAAATGATGTTGAAGGAGTAGAGCCTCCTTCCAATGGTCTAAGTCACATCAACAAAACGGATAGCAAGAGGTGAGGGGCTCCATAGAGGGGAGGTTGAAGAGTCCTTCCATTAATGTGTGTTTATGCGTTCGTTCTGAAATATAATTGATATTTAAATATAAATTAGTTTATATATATAATATATATTATTTTTTTTGTAAGTTAAAAAACAAAAATTCCTTTGACCGTGGCTTTGTAACTCTCCCCGTTCACGCCACCTCTATAGGGGGGTTTTTTTTATAACCCCCAATTTATTAAATTGAGATTTTTATTTTAATATACCATTAAAAAGAATTATTAATTTCTATAATTATTCTTTTTATATTATAATTTTTTAATTAGTGCGTGTTTTTTATGTGTTAGTTTAAAATAATTGAGAATGTTTTATGTATTTCATAAAATTTAATTTGAAAAGTGTTATAGTTGGTTTATGTATATATGTGTGTATATGTGTTGAGATAGATCTTAGTAAAGGGTTTTAGGCAAAATGGTTTTAAAGTGGAAAAGTTATAAATACACACATCTTGGATTATGAGAACAAGACATTTATATGGAGGATATGTCATCTTCCATGTTGTATACAAGGTACTTGCCTCATTCTCACATTCACGCTCCCAATAAAAAGGGGACAAAATCAAAATAAAAAAGATGAAATTTCATGAATGAATCAAGCTTAGTCACTGATATTAATCCAAATAAGGTAAATCGACAATGTCTACTACATTAGTCAAAATGAAGAAAATCAATGACCAAATGTGTCTATTGAGGAATCCAATCCTTTCTCAAGAGATGGAGTTAATAAAATAGATACAAGGCTTTCCTCTTCAAGGGAGGTTGTAGTAGTTGAAAGTCTTATGTGTAGCATGAAAAAGACATCATGAAACTAATATCTCTAATTCAGATACGGAACTAAATACTTCTAAGAATCTCTATATTTCGGCTTCTAATGCATAGTGAATTATCATTGCTCCTTCAACACAATTGCAATTAGTTAAAAGAAGAAGGGGAAAAAGAGAAAGAGAAAGAATTGTTTTTTTTTTAAGGATGAGAAATAACATTTACATCACTTTTGTAGTTTTAACCTTTTAAGTGGAGAAATTGAGTCTTAAACCTCTTCTTAAGGTATGGAAAGAGATAGAAACCCTCAAGAGTTGCATCCCATGCACATGGTTGAGATCATAGTGACGGCTAAGGCTTTAACCTAGCTATATGTGTAGGTTATTCCCTAGCCTCTCTAAGTTGCATGTTCACAAAGATGACCTCTTCTCTATCTCTTCAATTGAAATATAGATTCAGTGGTAGCAACTTCATCCCTAACCATAAGCATCTCTCCCTCCTTCAGTGTTCTAGGTTTTAGCATCACGATGGCTCCCTCAACTTTGTTTTAGTCTTCATCTAGTAGCATGCCATGGGTGCTTGCTCAAAGGGATGTGGGCCTTGCTCTCCCCCCTCTAATGGGTCTCTAATGGTAATCACATCCTCATTCCCTAATGATTCTACTATATATAAATGCCACAAGTGGGCATTCCATGGGAGCTTGCATCCTTCCTCCTTCCAAAAAAAATCTAAGGTAGGCTTCTTTTAGAGCTATTGTTAATAATTCTCTTAACATTTTGTTCGTTTCACTATTCCATTAGGTAAATATGTTGTCTCTAAGATAGGCCATTACAACACAATTACACTCGTATGTTGTTTTAATGGTCTTTGGTCATGCCTATTCAATCTGCATTTCAAATTTCTCACACCTTGAGATAAAAGATGAAACTTTTATTTTCTCTTATGCAAGGGATTTTTTCATTATGGTGTTCAATATTGCAGAAGATGTGGATTTCATATTAAAATCAGGTCCATAGTTGAGGTGAAATCTAGATTATGCATGAAACTAATGATCCCATCATTTGATATAATGATAAATACTCTATCCTTAGCTAAAAAATGGCTTCGACATGTAAATCTACCTCTGCATCTTTTGGGTTTTCTCCAAGCCATTGGCAATGCTCTTGGAAAATTTTATTATTAAAGCGAGGAAATAAATAACTACAATATCTCTACATTTTCTTTTCCATGTAACAAAGCACCAAACACTCTAGCCTGTAGGCAAGGGTAAGATATTTTTTAAGGCTAGAAGCCATTGTAACAATATACTTGATATGATCTCATCATGTCACTTGTTGGAATTGAACATGAGATAAACCCAATTAACACAATATCACTACATATGCTTGAATATGTGTGGAAATTGACTTCGACAAAGGGTTTCCGACAAAAGTAAACTTAATAGGTGAAAAATTCAAATGATCTTAAAAGTTGGATTATGAAAAGTATATTTTCGCTATAAAGCTTTTTTGGAAGAGATTATATGGCAATTCATTACCCGAAAAAAGGCTAAAGCAAGCTTAGAAGCTCCAATGTAAGTTAACCTAGTGGGTTAATCACAATGTAGAACATCAAATGATCAGCAAGGATGGGCCAAATGACTTGAAACTACCCATGGATGAGCCAAAAAATAGAACCAAAAGAAATCAGGGTTCATATCATCAAAAGAGTAAGATGTGGTACAATAGATTTGATGAAAGAAGAATATCTTGTAATGCCAAATATGGAATAGAGAGTAGAAGTCTCACTTAGTCCTCGAACAAATTGAGTTGTGCAAATTAGGTGAAAACGAAGTAGACTCTAGAACAATCACATTCTCTAAATGAAGGAAAACTAAGGTTGGAGGGAGAAACATTCAATTCGTCGAAAACACATAGCAAAGAAGAAAGGACGTCCTTTAAAAGCCAAGCACAAAATGTGATTTAAACATGTGATGTTCATGTATTTTGTTATGTAAACAATTTGTCAAAAATTTCTTATGCAGGAATTTCAAAATATAATTTTGATAGATGCAAGATTTCTCATAAAACAAGTGCTTACAAATTTTGTAGAAATATAAAAGTGCTCTATAAACTAACATTATATAATTCATTGCTTGCCTAATTTTGCTTTTTATATTTAATAATAATAATAATAACCAACTTGTATAAATTTTGAACCTATACTATACATGTATAAAGGTTTGAACCTATACTATACATGTATAAAGGTGTAATACTTAATTGTAAGTGCTTTGAACAATATGAATATTACAATGGAATAAAAATGTTATTCTTTTCTCGGAAAAATATGTAATGTTACTTGGTATGAATTAAATAAGAGTTGTCTTATTAAAAAAAATTCATAAATATAAGAAGAAGTGTGTTGAGAAATCATTTTATAGATGGAAAGAAAGAGAAATTTAATTTTTAAAATACTAGGGGTTCTAGGTAAGAGGTAGTGTATTTTTTGCTTCATTGAAAAGAGATAGTGTATTTATTACTTCATTGAAAAGAGATAGTGTATTTATTGTTTCATTGAAATACAAAATGTTATATGAAAAAAAATAGAAGAAGTCAAGTGCAGGGTATATATTAAATAAGAGCTGTCTTATAAAGAGAAATCCATAAATATAAGAGGAAGTATGTGTAGTGTAGGGTCAAGAGAGAAAAAGAGCACTTTATAGATGGAAAGAAAGAGAAAGTTAATTTTAAAATTCTTAGGTTCTAGGCAAGGGTTGTGTATTTTATTGTTCCATTGAAATGTGGAATGTTATTTTAAAATAAAAATAAAAAATGAAGTGCATTCAATGTGTAGATTAAAAACTTTTCTAATACAAAATTTAAATAAAAGAAAACTATTTTTGAAGTAATTTTATCTTAATTTTATTTTTTCTTATGCATGGTTTGAATAATTTAAGAAATCAAAATATCTTTTAAATAATTTTATAGTTAAAAATAATTTAAAAGAGCAAAAATATTAATATATTTCTATTTAAGAAAATGATCTATAATTATTTGAAATTGTATAACTTACAATATGGTTTATGAATTTAAATAAATGTAAACATGATTTCTTTTAATCAGATGCCCAAAATTTCAATCGTGTGTCATGAGACTTTCTAAACGAAAAAGATGATTTTAATATGGTCAAAAAATAATAAATAATATTATATACTATATAATATATAAATATAAAATCAATGTGATAACCAATAAATTTTAAAAAATTGTAAACCATATCAAAGAAAAATGTTGCATATATAGGTAGCTATATGTATTATCAAGATTGTAATAAAATTAAAAATAAGAATATTTATAGAGAGAACTAACATAGATTTACTTAACTTTGCATTTACCAAGTGTCAAGAGGAATCAAATATGTAGAGGTGCAAACATTTTCTCAAGTTTTGCGCTAAAAAAGATTTGATCCCTCTTGGTGCTTGGTAGATCCTAAGTTAAAATGGATCTATGCTAGTAGTAATAGAGAAGACAATGCACTCTTAGTACTTGGTAGATCCTAAGTTAAAGTGGATCTATGCTAGTAGTAATAAAGAAAATAATAATAAAGCCTTAAAAAAAACAATCATGTTAAAAATTAATATAAACCAAATTATATACAATCTACAAACAATTTTGACAACTTAATATCCATAAAATGTATTTTCTTAAACCACAAATTAATTTTACAAGTAAAAAAAATAATAATAAACTTAAAAGATAAACTAAAATAAAAATATATTTTCAATTTTCAATTTTCATTTTTTCTTACAATAGATAATTATTCCATATTTATATTAATAATTTTAACCTAAAAATTAAATTAATAATTTTATATCAATTAAATTGGCAATATAAAATATCGTAATTTTTAAAAATCAAACTCAACTCAACAATTGCCGTTAGTGTTATTTTAATAATAATATTAATTATACATAATTTGACCATGGAAGTTAAATGCTCCTTTTTAAATGTCTTGCGTCACGCGTTCCATTGGTCACTCAAAAATATATATTATCGGATAATTTAATTTAAAATCAATTTTTTGGGTGAGTAGTTCATGTTTCTAAAATCTTTTCATATGTTATTTTATCATTAAAAACTAAAGATTAGATTTTATTAGAAAAATATAAATTTAGGTGTATGTTTATTTTTATATTTATAGTTTCAGTGGACGTTAACCATCACTACCACCATCATCATTATATGTTGTTTTTTTTATTTTTTTATAATTTAGTAATTTATTTTGAATTAGATCATATTTTTTGTTTTAAAGTAAGAAAATTTATTATAATTCAAAATTATTGACGAGGATAATTATTATAGCTATTATTCATAAATACACATTATCTTATATATTATTAAAGAACCATTACACCTAGAATAATTGAACTCAACAAAAACTATTTTAAAACATATTCTAGACCTACTTAATTTTTTTATTAAAATATATTGTTTAATAATATAAATAAATTTAATCTTTCTTTAAAAAAACCCAAACAAATTATCCAAACACAAAAATTAAAAACTTAATAACCCAACTGAACCTCTACTATCTATATATAACTGCAACTATTTTATATCACGCTATAAATAAAAGTTACATATAAGCATGCTTTATATGCAGTTGTCCTATAATGAGTACTTTTTGGAACCTTTCCGTTGGGGTTTCCGGTCAAAATTCCGACACAATTTATTGGAATCGCAAGTTTGATAGCTAAGTTTCTGCACATCAGAAGTGCCCCAACGGGGTTTTTCAGGGTGGCTGAATCCCAAATAATGCAGTTAAAAGACATTTTAACTACAGCAAATCAAAATTTTAAGCTCAATTTCCTTGGCCAAATCTTCCACCAGAAATCTCCAAAAAATTCATATTAAGACAACTCCACTTATATTACCTACAAACCTTTTGCATTTGCATAGGCTTGACTTGTGTGTGCGGTTTACTCGCTAACAAGTTTGGAAAAGTGTAATCCACATGCCAAAAACTTATATTATCTTAACGTTCTTGTCTTTAGCCCCAGAGTTGCACGGAAGTTTATAAGATCTTTAATCATTAGGATCCCAGTTTTATAAAGACCACATGCATAATCGATTATTCTTTAGTACATTAATTATGATTTTACAGAATCTTTTACTTTTTAGGTATATAAAAATACGAGATTGTATCATAATGTCATGACTTCAGAGAATCTTAAATATATTTGAAAGGAATAAGATAAATTATAGGGAGGAATAATGAGCATTATCATTATGGTTGAGTTTTTCGTTGCACTAACATTGGAGTTAGGTGTAAATTTTAAATGAGTTATAAAAAAAATATTTGTTAGTGATTCTTATTTTGAAAGTCACGGAAACATGCCACTTGTTGTGTTTGACTTTTGGTGTGAATTTTGAAGCCGTGTATAAATATTATCTTTATTGTTTTGATAGATTATGTTTTTGGTTTTTTAGATTTTAAAATATTATTTCATATATAGATGAGGTTTTATTATGAGTTGTTCAGTAACTTCTATTTTTAATAAATATAGATGAGGTTTTATTATGAGTTGTTTAGTAATTTTTATTTTTAATAATACTAAATTTTTAGTTTTAGATTGGATTTCTTTTCTATTTAAAATTTTTGATTTTTTTTTTTTTTTCATTTTTCTATTATTCCATTCAATGACTTTTTAGTGTTTTCTCCATATTTCAATTTAAGATAACTTATTAGCATATTAAAACATACTTTAATAAAATTTAAGTTATAAAATTATATATAATATACAAAATAAAACACATAAATTATATTAAAATAATATATTAAAGTGTATAATTGTTAATAAAAACAATATTAATTTAATGCATTTTTTTTTTTTTTTTGATGAACATTCAACAATATATAATATTTATTAATTGTTTTATTTTGTGATAAAGCTTTCATGTTTTTTTAAAATTAATGTAAGATTTATATTAAATAATTACAAATTTTCACGTAAATAATTTTATATTGTTTATTGTTTTTAGTTAATACGTATTTAAAAACTAAATGACAATACTAACTACTATATAACCGTATTTTATAAATAATTTTTTATTATTATAAGATAACCGTTATTTATAATAATTATTTATATAAAAAATAGCATTTTCCTATTAATTAATAACTAATTAAAATAATATGATATTTGGTATTTTAAAAATCTCATCACCGCTATCTAAATTGAAGAAATTGTCGTTACGTGGACCAGCAGTGATTATATGGATAGGAGGAAAACTCGGATTTGGGTGGGTTCAAAGAGTTTAATATGAACTAAAGAAACGTAATTCAATGATAATTGAAAGTCAAATACCTCGAATTAAATTAATTAATAATATTGTATGATTATCTAATTCCACTTCACTTTGTCAAAAACGAACTCATTGGTAGTACGTACGAGGAGCATAGCTATTATATTTTCTCACCCTTCAATGGAGGGAGGGAATGATATGAGGTATTATTCCGTGAAGGCATCATACCATATCAAATGTATAAGATTTGCTTGCGTAAGACCCTCGTAATCTCTTTAAAATACCATATCAAATGTATAAGATTTGCTTGCGTAAGACCCTCGTAATCTCTTTAAAATAAGGATGGAGTGACTATCGATCAATTGTACACGACAAATAGAATAAAATAATATATTTGAATTAGTGTATATTTATTTTACTTTATTTTTATTTTTTTCTAACATAGGCTAAGAGGATTAAAAAATTTGATGGATGTAATCTTTTATTAAATTTATATTCTAAAAAAGTTTGTACGTTAATTTAATTAATTAATTAATTTATTTTTTACTATTCTGAATTATTGATCATATGTTTGGTAAAAATTTAGTTTTGGTTTTGGTGGATAAAAAAATTGTGTGCTGCGTGGTTAGCCTCTTCAACTGGTAAAAACTCGAGTTCTACCCGCATGGACACCGGAGGGGGCCCTCGTCCTCCCCTCCCCCTGAGATCGATGCCTTCAAACGTCTGGTAGCCTCATGCGGCAAGAGGAAAGCAAACCCGAAGCAACAGAAGTTTGTAAAGAAAGCTAAATCCATCCCCTCTGTTGAACTACCTGCAGAACGCCCGTGCCAGACTGCGTGGAACTTAGCAGAACGCGGGCTCATTGGTCAATTTACAGGCCTCTAACCCTCTCCCAAAGCTATTGATGGACGGGTCCATCGAAACTGGAGGCCCCTTGTCTCTGAAGGAATCCGAAATCATCTAGTAGGCAAAGGCTATTATGTTTTTGTCTTCGATTTAGCAGAAGATCGAGACCTTATTTTCCGAAACGCTCCATATTTCATGGGCCCCCAAGGGCTCTATCTGAATAAATGGATGCCGAACTTTGATCCTTTCCATGATATTCCTTCAGTCGTTCCTGTCTGGGTAAGATTACCCCACCTCCCTCTTCATTCCTGGAACTCGAAATCTATGGAAACGATCAGGAACAAACTAGGCAAATACATTAAGAGGGCTGAAAGGAGAGAACACTATTCGTGTGCTAGAATATGTATTGAAGTTGATCTAGAGATAGGGTTGCTCGAGGCGATCAAGCTAACTGTAGCTGGATGGTCTCACATACAGGAACTTGATTATGAACAACTCCCCTTCAAGTGCCGACACTGTCACGGCTATGGCCATTTCACTCGAAACTGCAAGAAGAAAATCGAGGAATAATCTGAAAAAGAGAAGGGCGAACAGTGGACACAAGCCCGAAAAGCAGGCACATCCAAGCAAACCAACAGAGCGAAAGGGAAAGGAGGGAATGTAGAAAACGGAGGACCCTCTTCTGAGAAGAGACTACCCGAAGTTTAAGCCACAACAAATACCACCATTTCAACAAATCCTTTTGCTGTTCTAAACCCTCCAGACGATCAAAACCAACCAGAACTTGAAGAGGGAGAGGTGCAGCAGTATATGGAACAGATAGGAGACACATAAATAAACTCAGGATCTTAGGAACAAACTGGAGTAACCACCTCAGAAATCCCTTGTGTAAATGCAACCCCGCAGGAAAACCAGGGCTCTCTAGCAGGCGCCATATCCCCACTCTCTTATGCAAAAATGCCCAAAAAGAAAAAGCTGATAGACAACCCTGGTTCTTCCGAAGAAGTCTCTTTTGAGCGATCCACCAAAAAGGCAGGAGATTAAAGATGCAGGGAAGTCAATCCATAATCGAAATGTCATTAGGCAGAAACACAAGGGCCCGACCCATAAAGGGAGGGCCTACTCCTTCCTTCCCTAGTAAATAATGTAGACTGTCTCTTGGAATTACAAGGGTTTGGGGAACCCATTGAAAGCTAAAGCAGTAAAGATATCCTCCTGCTCCAAG
This sequence comes from Pinus taeda, assembly GCA_000404065.3. NCBI lineage: Eukaryota > Viridiplantae > Streptophyta > Pinopsida > Pinales > Pinaceae > Pinus > Pinus taeda. The sequence continues at coordinate 329,808 of APFE030031435.1, forward strand.
AGACAAAGATATAAAAGGATGCTCTTATATCCTTAAGTCGAACCAAGTGGAAAAATAATTCAAGAAAAGCGGTCAGCGCTTGAGGTACTTCAGTGGGTCTTGTAACCTTATGGACAGAGGATATGTTTCAGCTGAAAAGCTCCTTCAAAACCCAACACTGGATATACACAGAACTTCTACATCTCCCAAGTAATATTTCTTTGGCTCTCTTCAATCTTTATGTCCCTGTTAATTTCCTGGAAAAGGACTGCTGGAATTCTCTCTCAAACTTTCTAGAAATCTACACTCCCCCAAACATCATACTGGCAAGGGATCTTAACATCACTTTAGATCGGAAAGAGAAAAAAGGTGGAGTATGGGGTAAAGATCCTTTCCATGTCTCGGTGGAGTATCTGGTTCTTGCTTGGGACCTCCTTGACCTCAAACCTAAGAAAGGTCATTATACCTGAACCAACAATAGAGTTGGTAATGCCAATATCATTGCTCATCTAGATCGATTTCTAGTTCAAAGTTCTTTGATGGAGGGGAAGCATTCAATCTCTTCAAAAATACTGCCCAAGATAACATCTGACCATAACCCCATCTCACTGCTGCTAGAAAAAGAGGAAGACTTAGGCCCTATTCCCTTTAGATTCAGTCCTCTTTGGGTAGCGAGGGAGGGCTTTATGGAAATAGTGGCTCAAGCTTGGTCACAACCAATTGAAGGATCCCCCAACTTTGTGTGGGAGAAAAAACTTAAATTCACTAAGTATGCCTTAAAAACCTGGGCAAAAAAAAAAAAAAACCCTCTCCACTCCAATGAGCAATAGACAAAAGACTGTGCAGGCTTTAGTCAAGATTCAATTAGGCATGGAAGAAACTGAAACGATCAAAGCTCAACTGCTCATCGAACAGAATGCCCAGTTCAACTCTTTTCTCTCCTTTCACCAGGAAGAGGAGTACTGGCGCCTCAAGTCTCGCAGCCTCTGGCTGCAAGATGGAGATAGAAACACATCATTCTTTCACAAATAATACAAAGCTTGTCTCTCTCGGAATCACATCTCGGAAATATCCACCAGGGAGGGGGAAGTCATCAAAGGACAACCTCTTATAAAACAGGCCGCCACATCTCATTTTCATCAACTGTTTTAGGAGGATGGCTCTTCTAATGAAGACCTGGCTGCTGACTTTTTGTCAAACATCCCTTCACTTGTCATTGCAGATATAAACGTTGGGTTATTGAAGCCTTTTACTAAAAAAGAGATAGTGGAAGTTATATGGGCAATGGAGCTAGATAAAGCCCCTGGGCCGGATGACTTCATCATCCATTTTTATAGAGCTTGTTGGAATGTAATAAAACTTGATCTCCTCCGAAAGATAAAAGCCTTCCAAAAGAAAGGCAAAGCGGGAGGGTGCACCAACTCCACCTTCCTTGCTCTAATCCCGAAAGAAGTTAACCCAGAGACTTTTGACAGGTTCCGACCTATCTCACTCTATAACGCCTCATACAAGATCCTCACCAAACTCTTAGCCAATAGACTCAAGGCTTTGTTAGGGAATCTGATCTCCCCTCTTCAGGGCGGTTTTGTCAAAGGAAGGCACCTCATAAATAACATGATCCAAGTGTAAGAAGCCCTCCACTCTAGCCACATTCGGAAGGAAAAAGGCATGCTCATCAAGTTAGATATGTCAAATGCTTTTGACCGGGTTAAACTCTCATTCCTCTATAAAATCCTTCTCTCCTTTGGTTTTAGTGCTAAGTTTGTCAACTTAATAAAAGACTGCACTCTTAAACCTTAGATAGCGCCCCTGGTCAATGGAAAACCTGCTGACTTCTTCCAAGCTACAAGAGGGCTCTGCCAAGGGTGCCCATTGTCACCCTTTCTTTATATCCTGTTGGCAAAATCCCTAAGTAGAAAGCTAACAGTGGAAAGGGAAGCAGGCTCTATCCTAGGCATTAAGGCAGCAAGAGGTGTGGATCCTATAAATCATGCCCTCTTTGCGGATGACTCTCTCCTCTTGGTAGGGGCCTTGATTAAGATAACAATGACTTTCAAAGAAATTCTTCAACACTTCTGCTTAATTATAGGAACTTTGACTAACAAAAGAAAAAGTGTTGTCTCCAGTTGGAATGTAGATCATCCAATTATCCTTCGAATCGCTTGCTCCTTGGGATTCCCTGGGTATGAAAATTTGGAAAAGATCAAATACCTAGGCCTTCCCTTAACCTTGGGACAAAGCCCTCCCTCCCTTTGGATCGAAGTAATTAGCAAGATAAAAGCAAAAATAACATATTGGGGAGGCCATGACTAATAAAGGCTGGGAAGCTGGTTTTGATAAAGGCAGTCCTCTCTACCGTCCCCATCTTCTAGTCTTCCCTCCTGCTAGCGCCCAAGTCTATCACGAAACATATAGTTCCTTCGGGATTTTCTATGGAAAGGGGTAAGGGAAACCAGAGCAAGTTACATCTAGTAAGATGGGATATCCTTAAAATACCACTCCAGGAAGGTGGGTTACAGATTCAGGATCCAGGCCTGGCAAATCTGGCTCTTGGTGGAAAAATCATATGGAAGCTGTATGCAGACAAAATACACCCAGTCAACAAGATCCTCTGGATGAAATACCTAAAGGGAGGCTCCTTGAGAAACCTTACAACAACATCTACTCCAACAGGAACAACAATTTGGAATTTAAGCAGAAGAAGCATTGATCACTTACAACATCATTTATACAGAATCTCGGGTAATGGACAAAGAACCTTACTGTGGGAGGATACTATTCAAGGGAATGCCCCTCTGGCCTCCCTAAATTCCTGCAACGATATAAAGATCTGGCTAGTGAACAAAGGTCTCCTCCAAATTGTAGACATTTTCTCTTGGGACAACAAAGGGAATTAGGCAGGATGGACTTTTCCAGGGGTACTAGAACCTCTTCACACTCAAAAAAACTTGTTGTGTACAACTCTCTCTGGCCTCGCCCTTGTCCACTACTCATCCAAGGCTAAATGGGGGTGGGGAGAACAAGAATTTACACAACATCTCAAGGTTTCTCCTCTTTACAATCTAAACATGCCCCTTCGCTGACATCGAAGCTCTGGAAATCAATTTGGTCCCCCTTTACCCTACTAAAGGTGAATTTCTTCACATGGTTACTCATGCATAGAAAGGCACTAACAGGTGAAAATCTGAACAAAAGAGGGTTCCACGGCCCCTTTAGATGTTGCATATGCAATTCTGCTGTTGAAACCTCTGATCACTTACTGGTTGACTATGATTTCACACAAGCAATTTGGAATTTGGTCCTTCATAGTCTTAGTGCTCCCTCCCCCTCCCAAATATCTGTCATATCTCTTTACATCTCTTGGGCAGACCAAAATCCCGAGAAAAAATCTAAAAACGCAGTCTAGAACAACATCTGGGAAGCTATTCCAAAATGCCTTTGGTGGAAAGTGTGGTTGGCTAGAAACGATTGCGTTTTCAACAACAGGCTCCCAAATTCAGTGGCAGTGGCGGCCAAAGTGAAATCCCTCTTGCTGGAAATTGTAGATAAATCAGCTCCCACCTCCTCTTTACCTATAGAAGCTTCTACGTGGCTAGGATCCTGCTCGACAAGAGAGAGGAAAGATTTAGTCAGCAAATCGTTGAATGCTTCTTTTTGGTGCTTGCGACTCACTGAAGGTGACTTTCTCATGTGGTGACAGGGGACCTCAAAAGCCATGATATTCTTTGATGGAGCGTCTAAGGGGGAACCCAGGAACTGCAGATGCAGGAGGTTTTATTCTTTCCCGGGATAGATCGAGTGAATCAACTTCAGTTGGGGCCTAGGAACTATCTCGAACAATCAAGCAAAGAGTTACAGTCTCTTAAAAGCTTGTCAGATTGCGAAGGAGCTAGGTTATAAAATAATTCAAATCTTCGGAGACTCGGAGCTTCTGATTAAACTTTTAAACTCCGAAGATCATTTTTTTAATCCTGCATTAAACAAAACCCTGCAGCGAATCCGAAACACTATGAAATATTTTGACAGAGTTGACTCTTACCAAATTCTGTGGGATTTAAACAAGCAATCAGACTCACTGGCAAATAAAGGCTATCTGCTGCCTCAAGGAAACCTTAGTCTCAATGGAGAACCCTGCTCGCTCAATCCTCTGCCTTAACCAAGCTACAACAGGTAGATCTGCATTCATTGGCCTCAATACTCAGATTGAGTGTTGTACTTGGAATTTTGAAAGTTACATTCAAGAACACCAAGCAGAAAGCAGAAGGAACAACAAGCAGCCACAACCAACAAAAGGAACAACAAGCAGAAGGAACAACATAACAATAGAAGGAACAACAAGAAGAAGGAACAACACAAAAACAAAAGGAACAACAAGCAGAAGGAACAACACAACAACAGAAGGAACAACAAGCAGAAGGAACAACCGTAGCCAACAGAAGGAATATCAAGCAGAAGGAAAAACACAATAATAGAAGGAACAACACAACAACAGAAGGAACAACCGCAACCAACATAAGGAACAACAAATAGAAGGAACAACACAACAGCAAAAGGAAGAACACAACAACAGAAGGAACAACACAACAACAAAAGGAACAACAAGTAGAAGGAACAACACAACAACAGAAGGAGTAGCAAGCAGAAGGAATAACCGCAACCAACAAAAGGAACAACAAGCAAAAGGAACAACACAACAACAAAAGGAACAACAAGCAAAAGGAAAAACATAACAATAGAAGGTACAACAATCTGAAGGAACAACCGCAGCCAACAAAAGGAACAACAAGCAGCCTAAGGGGAAAAAAGAAGGAAGCAAACCAAATGGAACTCAAGACAAGAAGAATCAGCCCTTTCAGGAATAGTCAGTCTACAAACCATGAAAAAATACCAGAGAATCAAAGTTATGTAAATTTGCTTTACTAGTAGGACAATATGTTAGACAATATGCAAGAATAGCTACATAAATCTATGAATTTTTGAATATAAGCACAGGAGAAGGGACTGCATTCCCAACATACTCTCATGACATAGTTTCCACTTATGCTACAGTTGATTGTAATAGGAGCTTGCTCCATCACAACTTTTGGTAATATATCCACTATCCGATCACGGTACAAAAAAAAAAAATTTACTATTTTTTTTTATACATAATAGATTTCCAAGTAAAATAGATTTATATTAGTCTCTAAATACTGAATCCATATATATACCTTGTGTCAACTCCATTTTGAACGCAAAAATAATTACATATCTCATTCATACTTAGTAGCACATCATTAAAATCTTTTGACCATTATAAATTGGTGTTTTGCACTCTCTATGTCTAACATAAAAATAATTACATGTTTACACAAACAATTACATATTTCTTTCATAGTACACCATTAAAATGTTTTAAACATAATCAATCTCTCTCTCTCTCCCTCTCATACTTAACGATACACCATTAAAATGTTTTAAACATATTCTCTCTCTCTCTCTTGAATGCAAAAAAAATTACATATATGCCTCATAATTAGTAAAATACCACTAATATGTTTAACCATAAGAAATATCTATTTTTTGTTGAAAATGCAACAAGAAAATTTTGATTTAATTTTGCCCTTGAATTTAATTAGGAATAAAATTGTAATTCCACATCACAAGACAACTTGTATGAGTTAACCAAGTTAATTTGACTTAGTTAGCTTAGTTAATTCGAGTTGAGGGTCTAACTTGAGTCATGTAGAGTGTCTCTTACTTTATAGGAGCTTTGGTTGAGTTTATTTTGAGTTGTAATTAATTAATTTAGTTTAACTTAGTTAAAGTCAGTTAAACTAGTTCGAACCAATGGAGAAACTAGTAGGAGGTTAGACAGTGTGTTGCTTCATGTGTTCAACTAGTTAACTTATGATTCACTCATAAATAACTCCTGCATGTCAGATCTGATAGTTACCCAGTTGAGATTGGAGTTTAAGGGCAATGTACTATCATTTGTATAATCATTTAAATTGTACATGTGGTGCATGCAGTCAGAGGAAGGCCTATGAGTATTGCACAATTCCAATTGATGAATTTCCTTAATTAATAGGGGGCTAATTCCCAAGGAAACAACGCAAGGAAATAGGGACTCGGGCAAGCCAAAATTTAGTTAAGTATTGGCCTAGACTTGTCTAGGAAGTTGTGAGACATATATAGATAGTGCAGAGGTTTCTCAGGCTTGAGCAAAGCATTGTAATCTTCTCATATTTTCTAACTAATGAAATATATAGATAACATGGGTTATTAGCTATGGATTTCCCTGGGAAATCATTGTGTAATGTGTTGATTGAATTCTTTCTCTTATATGTTTCATGATTTCTTGATCGATTAATGTTTCCGCTGATGAGTAGAGTAGATTCAAGTCTTTTGTTTTAGAAAATCTGGTGGTCTGAGTGCAGGGTTAATGGATAATCGTTCAAACCCAGAAACGATTTCTGCAAGTTCAGGCGGAACTTCTTCTTGGATTTCCTTTGGAGTATCAGCCATCTACCTCCAAACTTGGCTATTCTGCTAAATTAGCAGAACTGCTTAATTTAGCTGCAATATGACAACTTTTCAATTGCCACAGAATCAAAAGGAATTCAAACTTTTGGTTAATTCTTTATCGCATCCACTTTTTTTCCACAAACATTATCGCACTAACTCTCCACCATTGATCTTACCCCTCAATCCAACAATTGTTGGTTCACCTGATCAACAAAAATAATCAGTGATCCTCCACTGTTGATCAAAGCACATTTGATCCAATGGTTAATAATGATATCGGAAGGAGATCTTGTGCGATGTTTATCCACCAGATAAAGTGGTTTTCTCTCTCCACTCGAGTGCTACGTGTCGGTCGATTAATGGAATCACTTAGAATTTCAAAAGACAACTTACCACTTTTTCTTCACCAGATAAACAACTTCACTGATAAAACTGCTTTTCTTCCTTGACTAATGCACAAGCTTATTGGCGTGCGATGACCGTTGGATCTACTGGATCTGTAGATTGGATGGTTCTAAACTCCTTTGGGTGAACATGATTTTGTCAGGTTTTATTTTCTTTGTTATGCCAAACTTAACACCTTTGCTACATTTAACTTGTCTCAAACCATATTCTCCGCTGTTTTTTAGAACATAACCAAATCATTTCAAAACACAGAAAAATGCAAGATTGTGCGATACAATACAAATTTTATATACTCTAATTCAAAAGCCAAATTGTAAATCAACAGAACTCAGAGATATTTCAAAGGAATACAATGCCTCTGGGATTGATTAATTATACACAAATACATCGAGATATAGTTTCTGTAACTTAATCTTACACAGCCTAATCAAGCCAAATCAGTGAAAATCACTTTACAATCATTCAGAACTTACATAAATACCATTTCATTCTAACAATTAGATTCTTAATCCATGGATTAGTCTGCCTAATCTTAGACAATATCTAATCTGGTTGATATTCTCCTTGAGAATCTTAACTAAATCTAAACAACTTGAATTAATTATAAAATCACTCAATCCCTAAATCTTAGCTCAAATCCTATATAGAAAACTTTGTAAATTGACAACTAAAGGATCCCACTCCTTTGCTTGTAATTTTTTTTTTTTTTTTTTGGAATAAATTCGAAGCCTTTTTTCTTCAAGCCTCATGCTCCTGCATCAGACTCCTGAGGACAAAACTCTTCATGGGCTCCTGCCCATGAGCTCTTCTACAAAACTGCCCAACTTCGGTAGCATGGCATCTGTCACCCAAGTAGCTTCAACAATTGGTCGATCCTTCCATTTGACCAAATACTAAAAATGCTCTTGTCCTCTTGTCTTCTTCAACAATTTCTTGTCCAAAATCCTCTCTGGCTTCAATTTCTTTGCTATAGGTAACTGTTTTACCCAATCAATCTCTTGTTCTTCTTGATCCTCTACCGTGTCATCTGCATTTCCACTTTCATACCTATACAAATCAACCACATTGAAAATTGGAGATATTCCAATATCAAGGGATAATTCAATTTCATATGCATTTGCGGAAAATTTCTTCAAGACTCTACATGGTCCAATTTTCTTCAACTTTAGCTTTATACTCCCTTTTTTGAAATCTTTCCTTCCTCAGGTGTGCTAAAACCAAATCTCCAACCTCAAAATTAACTTCTCTCTTCTTCAAATCTATTATGCTCTTGTATTTTATGTTGTTGTCCTGTAATTGTTGTTTTACTTGTTCATGTATTGCTTGAACTTCTGTAGCAAAATCTTCTCCTTTATCACTTCTCATTTTAGCTTTTCCCAAGTCTCTCAATTCAAACACTCCCCTTGGGTGCATTCCATAAACTATACGGAATGGACTCTGCCCTGTACTCCTATTATGAGAATCATTAAAAGCATATTTTGCTTGTGCCAATACTTGATCCCACTGTTTTGGAAGTTCACCTGCAAGACTTCTCAAAAGATTACCCAAGCTTCTGTTTACAACTTCAGTCTGTCTATCAGTCTGAGGATGATAAGCAGAACTGAAACTCAGTTTAGTTCCAAGCTTCTTCCATAATGTCCTCTAGAAATGTCCAACAAATTTGGTGTCTCTATATGAAACAATGTTGTTAGGCAACCCATGTAATCTTACAATCTCCTTAAAAAAAAGATTAGCAATGTGAGTAGCATCACTGGTTTGATAACATGGAATAAAATGTGTCGTTTTTGAAAATCTGTCAACTACTACATAAATTGAATCATGTTCACTTTGAGTTTTCGGTAAACCAAAAACAAAGTCCATACTTACCATATCCCAAGGTCTATCTGGAATAGGTAATGGAACATACAAACCTGCGTTTTGGCTCCTTCGCTTTGCAGACTGATAGACTTTACATTTTTTCACATACTTTTCCACTTCAGACCTCATTTTCGGCGAGAAATAAAACTAGTTGAACTGCTCATAAGTCTTGTCTGCAACAAAATGTCCTCCAAGTCCTCCACTATGTTTCTCGTTGATTAAATTATCCCTCATAGAACAACTTGGTATGCACAGTTGATTTCTTTTAAACAACAGTCCCTCTTGTAGGAAATAATCCAGCCACTTGTTGATGTCTAACAAAACAAGATTTCTACAAGCTTCAAATGCCTCTTTAAAATCTAGATCTTTCTCATATAACTCTTTAAGAAAATCAAAACCCAACACTTGAATTTGACTTTCTTGAACTAAAATGCTTTTTTTACTTAAGGCATCTGCTACTTTGTTTGATTGACCAGTTATATGTTTTAACACAAAATTAAAACTTTGAAGGTATTCTACCCATTTTGCATGTTTCTGGTTAAGCTTTGGCTGTTGCATAATGTACTGTAATGCATGGTTATCTATATACATTATGAACTCCTTGGTCATCAAGTAATGTCTCCACTTCTTCAAATACAGTACCACTGCATAAAACTCCTTGTCATAAGAAGAATATTTCTTCTTTGACTCATTCAGCTTCTCACTGAAATAAACTACCGGTTTGTCCTCCTGACTCAAAACAGCTCCAATGGCTTCTCCACTGGCATCACACTTCACTTGAAATTTTTTATTAAAATCAGGCAAAATCAAAATAGGCTTCTTAGTAATCTTCCTCTTCAATAGCCAGAAGTTCTTTTCTTCTTCAACGGTCCATTTAAATGGTTGTTTGTCCTTCTTTATTGTGTCAATAATTGAAGCATTGATCTTACTAAAATTCCTTATGAATTTCCTGTAAAAACTAACAAGACCGTGAAAACTTCTTACCTCAAAGACACCTTTTGGTGAAGGCCACTCCATGATAGCCTTGATCTTCTATGGATCCATCTTTAACCCATCAGTAGAAACGACAAAGCCCAAATATACCAATTCTTCCTTCATGAATGACCATTTCTTTAAATTTAAGTAACTTTTCTTGTTGTAGCTCTTGTAAGACATAATTCAAATGTCTCATATGCTCCTCCTTAGATTTGTTGTAAACTAATATATCATCAATATATACTATTACAAAGTTATCAATAAATATTCTCTCAAAACTTCATTCATGAGCCTCATAAATGTACTAGGGGAATTAGACAATCCAAAAGGCATTAAAATATCTAGCTCCACTCAAACAATCTATCAAATCTTCGATTCTAGGTAAAGGAAATCTGTACCTAATTGTTATCTTATTGATTGCTCTTGAATCAATGCACATTCTCCAGCCTCCATCTTTCTTTGGGCTCAACATTGTTGGCACTACACAAGGACTCAAACTCTCTCTAATTAGTCCCTTGTCTAACAGTTCCTGAACATGTTTCCTGATCTCTTCATTCTCTATGGGAGTCATCCTGTAAGCTGCTATATTAGGTAGATTTGCTCCCAGAATCAAATCTATATGATGACTGATTTTTCTAATGGGTGGTAACTCATCAGGAAAATCATCTACAATGATATCACAATAACTGTCCAACATCTCTTGAATTTCAATTGGTAAATCAGAAACTTTTGTGGAAGTAATTATTACCTTGGGTTTGCAAACCAATGCAAAACTTACCTCATCTTCTTCCATCTAATGCAAGTACTCCTTTCCACTCAGCAAAAGAGTCTTTGGATCAGGTTTCTTTGATGTATCTTCTTCTTCCATTGGCAGCAATGTATGATTGACACCATCTTTGCTAAATTTTTATGTGTTCTTCTTTCCATCATGCATAGCTCCTCTGTCATACTGCCAAGGTCTACCCAACAATATGTGACACACATCCATAGGCATCACATCGCACATAATTTTGTCTCTGTATTCACCCAACTACAACTCCACTTCACATTGCTCATTCACTACCAACTGCTATCCCTTTTGAAGCCATGAAACCTTGTAAGGTGTTGGATGCTTCTTTGTTTTCAACTTCAACTTCTCCACCACTTCTGTGGAGACCAAATTATCTGTACTACCACTGTTTATTATCATTTGACAACACTTCCCTTGAACCTCACACACAGTCCTGAACAAAGTTTTTCTCTGTGCTGGTTCAACAATTTCCTTAGCTGGTTTTAACAAAGTTTTGTTGACTACCAAAGATTCCCCTTTCTCTGGCACATTCTCTTATTCTATTACCTTTGTTGTTTCCTCTTCAATTTTTGCAACAATTGCATTCCTCTGATTCATTCCTATATTTTTTTGGGCACTCATAAGCTCTGTGTCCCATCTTGTTACACCTGTAACATCTAACTTCTCTTCCTCTACCTCTGCCTCCTCTTCCTCTGGAAAAACTCCCTCTGCCACTTGCATCACCTCCTATGGGTGCATGCTGACTTGAGCTACTGCTAGCTCCATCTCTAGGTGTTGTAGATCTTCCTCTACCACCTTGACTTCCCCTCCCTCGAAAAGTAGCCCTATTTCTGGCAGACTACTTCCTCATGAGTTTTTCTTCAACCTTCAATACCATCTGATAAGCCTCTTCTATTTTTTTAGGAGACAATACACGTGTCTCATCTTGGATCTCCATTCTGAGACCATTCACATATCTTGCAACCTTTTCATTTGTATCTTGGATTTGTCCTGCTCTTATACTCACTTTGTAGAATTCCTCTGTGTATTCCTTTACTGTCATAGACCTCTGTCTAAGATTCCGCATTTGTCTAAATAATGTTTGTTGATAATCACTTGGAAAAAACTTACTTTTCAATTTGGCCACCATCATGTCCCAATTTTTAATTGGTTGTTTGCCAAGTCTTCTTCTTTCTGCCTGCACTCCATCCCACCAAAGTGCTGCTTGTCCTTTCAGTTTTGTGACAACAAACTTCACCTTCTTTCCTTCTTATGTTTCTTCATAATCGAATAATTTCTCCATGTAATTTATCCAGTCTATCAATTCCTCGGGGCTTAAGCTTCCTGTGTAGATTGAAACTTCAAGTCTAGGCTTGGATGTGGATCTCAATACTGAATTAAAGAATCTCATTTCAGGAGTGACTTCTACAGGTTATTCTTCTTCTGCAGCTTCAGCTTCAGCTTTAGGCTCACTGACATCTCCAGCATCTGCATCTTTTCCCATTTCCGTTGCTTCCAATCTAGCTTGCATCTGTTGCATAGCTTCCAACACTTCAGCATTTGCAACTGGTCATCCTCTTCTTCGACCACCACCTCTTCCTCCAACTTTGAAAGCCATGTTGGATTTATTTTCTTGATCCTTGAGATCTTTTTCAGTGTTAGTAGGCTGCTCTGATACCACAAATGGTGGTCTGAGTGCAGGTGTAATGGATAATCGTTCAAACCCAAAAAATATTTCTGCAAGTTTAGGTGGAACTTCTTCTTGGATTTCCTTTGGAGTATCAGTCATCTACCTCCAAAATTGGCTATTCTGCTAAATTTAGCCGCAATATGAAAACCTTTAAATTTCCAGGAATCAAAAGGAATTCAAACATTTGGTTAATCCTTATCGCATCCACTTTTTTCCCACAAACATTATTGCACTAACTCTCCACCGTTGATCTTACCCCTCAATTTGATGGTTGTTGGTTCACCCGATCAATAAAACTAATCGGCGATCCTCCACCGTTGATCAAAGCACATTTGATCCAATGGTTAACAACGATATCAGATGGAGATCTTGTGTGATGTTTATCCACCCGATAAAGTGGTTTTCTCTCTCCACTTGAGTGCTACGTGTCAATCGATTAATGGAATCACTTAGAATTTCAAAAGACAACTTACCACTTTTTCTTCACCTGATAAACAACGTCACTAATAAAACTACTTTCCTTCCTTCACTAATGCACGAGCTTATTGGCGCGCGATGACCGTTAGATCTATTGGATCTATAGATCGGATGGTTCTAGACTCCTTTGGGTTAACATGATTTTGTCAGGTTTTCTTTTCTCTGTTCTGCCAAACTTAACACCTCCACTACATTTAACTTGTCCCAAACTATATTCTCCGCTATTTTTTAGAACATAACCAAATTATTTCAAAACATGGAAAACACAAGATTGTGCGATACTTTTACATACTCTAATTCAAAAGCCAAACTGTAAATCAACAGAACTCAGTGATATTTCGAAGGAATACAACGCCTTCGGGATTGACCAATTATACACAAATACACCGAGATATAGTTTCTGTAACTTAATATTACACAACCTAATCAAGCCAAATCAGTCAAAATCCCTTTACAATCATTCAGAACTTACATAAATACCATTTCATTCTAACAATCAGATTCTTAATCCATGGATCGAATCTGCCTAATCTTAGACAATATCTAATCTGGTTGATATTCTCCTTGAGAATATCAACTGAATCTAAACAGCTTGAATTAATTATAAAATCACTCAATCCCTAAATCCTAGCTGAAATCCTATCTAGAAAACTTTGTAAATTGACAGCTAAAGGATCCCACTCCTTTGCTTGTAAACATTTTTTTTTTGTATTTTTGGAATAAATTCGAAGCCTTTTGTCTTCAAGCCTCATGCTCCTGCATCAAAATCACATAAGTAGTTTGAATCTACAAGGAATTTCTAGATGGTATCATAGCAGAAATCACACTAAAAGAGGCGAATACAAGTTTTTCTTTGCAGGTGAAATCGAATTTGCAGGATCATTCTTCAGATTGAGGACGATGTCGTTCCATGGATTGAGATGAATAAGCCCTTGACGGTAGTTCGAATTATATTTCTTGGAAGGATAGGATGGAGGTAGTGTTGGAAGACAAGGGGTTGAAGGCATCCATAGACAATGAAATTCCTAAGTCTCCAATAACAAATGCTCAAGATCTGGCAGAGTGGAATAAATGTGTTGCAAAGGCAAGAAGGATCATACTAGAAGGAGTTTGAGATCATATTGTCTTTAACCTACATGGGAAGGATACACCATATGCTATGTGGCAAGCCTTGATCGACTTGTTTCAAAATAGAAGTGACCACAGGAAGCTGGCACTGAAGGAAAATCTTCGAAAGATCAATATGGAGAAGGGTGACACAATACCACAATACTTGAGCAAGTTCACCCAATGTCGGGATGAGCTTGGGAGAGTCGGTATTACAATGGTTGAAGATGATATGGTCAACCTAGCACTTCTAGGCCTTTCCAAGGGTTGGCACAACTACCAAGATTCGGTAAATAGGAGGGAGCATCTACCAAAGTGGGAGCGTTTGTGGTCTGACTTGGTGCAAGAAGAGATAAGGCAGAGCACTAGAGTTGGAATCTCATCCAAGCATGATGATGAGGATGAGGAGAACTATGCCTTAGCTGGAAAGGTGAAGAAAATTAAAGGAAATAAATTCCAATCCAAAGGAGATTCCAGGCAGGGCAGCAAGAAGAAGGACTTGTCGAAGATTAAATGTTTTCAATGTCATGTGCTGGGACATAATGCCATGAAGTGTCTACACAAGAAGGTCGACAAGAAGCCCTCAAGAGGAGCGGCAGGTGAAGCTCTTGCTTCACAATTCGAGTTGGATTTCACCCTCATTACATGAATGATGACATTAATGATGGATAGTCTGTGGTATTTGGATAGTGGAGCCTCATTCCATATGATTGACAACAAATAATTTTTTAGTGACTTGGAGGAGAAGGACCTCCAGATGCACATAAATATGGGAGATGATGGGAGTTATAGCACAACCAACATCAGTTCTATTACTTTTCATAGGGTGTTTGGTTCTCCCTCACATTAAAAGATTTCATGTATGTTCTGGGTCTGAAGAAGAATTTAGTTTCAGTTGCTATGTTGGAGGACTGTGGCTACGATGTGATATTTTGCAAAGGAAATGCTTTCCTTCGTAACATAGCCATAGGACAAATGAAGCGGATTGGGGTTCAAGTGAAGAAACTCTACAAATTGGATGTAAAAGATTGTGCTGCTTTGAGCACAAAAGCAGAGAAGGTGCCAAGCCAAGACATCGGTGAATTATGGCATAGAAGATTGGGCCACTTACACCATGGAGCAATGAAGATCATTCAACATATTTCCACAGGAATTACCAAGGGTGCGCTAAAGCAGAGAGATACATGCAAAGGGTGTACTTTGGGGAAATACACCAAAGCCACCTTTCATGATAAAGACAGTCGAGCGCAAGCGATCCTTGAAAGAGTTCACTCATATGTGTGTGGACTGTTCTCGACAACCTCCACATCCAAACACAAGTATTATGTAATATTTATAGATGATTTCTCATGTAAGTGTTAGATTTTCTTCATGCAGAAGAAAGATCAGATGTTCTCTCAATTTTTGTGAATTTAAAGCACTTGTTGAGAAAGACTAGCAGGAAAGTGAAGTCTCTCAAGAGTAATAACAGTGGAGAATATGTGTCGAATGAATTCAAGAACTTCTATGCATTAGAAGGAATTCGACAGGAGTTAATAGCACCCCATCAACCATAACAAAATGGGGTGGATGAAAGGAAGAACAAAAGTGTTGGGGGAGTTGCACAGGCCTATCGTTGCACTTGTGGGTTGAAGCATGCAACACAACTGTATATTTGTAGAACAAGATTTATCATCTGATTCTCGGGATGAGTACACCAGAAGAAGCTTTTTCAAGTAAGAAACTAGATGTGGCACACTTTATGATCTTTAGTTCATCAATTTATTGTCATGTTACCAAGGATGCAAGAAAAAAGCTAGAGCCAATAGCTGAGTTGGGCATATTTGTGGGGTACACTAATACACCTCACAACCATTAGTTGTACTTGCCATCTCAAAGGATGATAATGGTTCATAGAGAGGTGAAGTTCGATGAAGAGAAGGCCATGAGAGGTTCCCTTGAGAGGGATCTTCATTTACATGCAGATGATCATGAGCTTTTAGCTCTAAAGGAAGAACCTCAGGTTAATGTGGAGCAGCCACATGAAGAGGAGCAGATAGTGGAAGAATCCACTCATGTAGAGACATCTAGAGACATCTAGAGATAGAAGTAAGTGCAACAGAGAAGCTAACAAATTGATGCAAGATGCTAGAGAGAATGTGGGAGAACCCACATCGTGACGCAGGTAGAGGAGGTCACCAGATCGGTACACTGGCTACATGACTCTGATGAGCGAGAGTGTAGAGACTGAAACATCCTCATTCGAGGAAGCAGTGCAACAACCAATATGGGTTGATGCCATGGTAGAGGAGTATGACTCCATTATCAAAAAAATGTTTGGGAAGTGGTCCCAAGACCAGGAAACAAGTCAGTGATGAGTTCCATATGACTTTACAAGGCATAGAAAGCAATAGATGGGAGTGTTAAGAAACACAAGGCTAGATTTGTGGCCAGAGGGTTCTCTCAGCAGGAGGGAAATGATTACGAGGATACCTTTTCTCCAATAGCAAGGTACTCTTCAATTAGATCTATTCTAGCACTTTAAATGCATATGGGATGGAAGATACATTAGGTGGATGTGAAGGCAACATTCCTCAACGGAGTGATTGAGGAAGAGGTCTACATTGAGTAGCCAGAGGGATTTGAGACATTCAACAAAGAGTCACATGTGTGTAGACTCAAGCAAGTGTTGTATGGATTGAAACAAGCATCCCGTGCTTGGTATACTAGGATAGACAACTATTTCATCGGGTTGGGATTCACCAAAAGTGAAGCAGATGTATTACCATATTTTGGTTGAAGGTAAATTATGGATTATAATTACATGTCAATAATTTAATTCTAACAGGTGATGAAAAGCTGGTCAAATCTTTCAAAGAGGATCTTACAAGAGAATCGAGATGAAGGACCCAGGGCTTATGTATTATTTCCTTAGTATAGAAGTATGACAAGGAGATGAGGAATTGTTCCTCTCTCAAGGAAAGTATGCCAACAAGATACAAAAGAAGTTCCACATGGAGAGAAGCAAACCCATGGAGACTCCTCTAGTAGGAAATTTGAGGAAGGAAGATGTTACATCAGGTGAAGTTGTGGAGGCTACTATTTACAAGCATCTTATGGGTTCACTTATGTATTTGGTGAACACACAACCATACATATGTTTTGCAGTTAACCAACTTAGTCAAGCAATTGTTAAGCCAACAAAACTCTATTGGAAGGAAACTAAACATGTGTTGAGATACTTCAGAGGCACTACTTAGTTTGGTCTTTGGTACAGACGGACAAAGGGAGTGAAGATGCAAGGCTTCACATATACAGATTGGGCGGGTAGTCCATCAACCACGAAGAGCACATCAGGGGGAATCTTTAGTGTTGGTTCATGATCCAGGTTTTGGTGTGATGAAGGACCCTCCCAAGACCTTTTACTTTCATCATGTGTTAAACTGCGTTTAAAAAAAAACATAAATGAATACATTTGCATGCTGTAAAGAAGAGGAACATGACATTCATCAACACATGAAAACATAAGTCGTTGATAATGGAGTTCGTCCAGGAGGGACTACGTCTCCTGGCCCCGGTGTCAAGATGGTGTAGGCCACTGCATTAAGTGTTATCAATAGTGATGATGTCGCTATCATACAAGGAAAATGCCCTCATGCAGGAGTGGCTCCAAGAGATGTTCCACTGCAGGAATTCTCAGTCAAAAGGACTCCTATCAGTATGACACAAACTCATGCATGATGATAATGAACATCCCGCTAACATGGCATAAAAGGAATCTCAATGAAAACATGCATGGCGACACATGCATATCCCATCAACATACAATAAAGGGATCTCAAACAAAACATGACGAAACATGACAACAAGTACATCGCACAAATGATTTTGCATCACATCAAGTAGGAATCATGAAAACAAGTAAGAAACAAGATCCTAATTCAACCATCAAACAGGGTTCTGTGCGGCACAATTAGCAAAAGAAGTACACGGTCACACTACATATACATCACATCCAGGGTCCATCTGAAGAAAAGGATGTCAAGCTGCTGAGGTTGTTCATTCCATCGATCTCACGACGTCGAATCGCATGGAAATCACTGCTCGCACCCAAATGCTAACCCTTGCACTCCATTTAGAAAAGTGGCCAAAAAATAGAATGAAAAAATGGATAATATAAACACACGATCAGATTTGTGGCGTAAAATAGAGCAAAATCGACTGTCAAATTTCTGAATTATGAGAAAATGAAAATCTAGGGCTCAAGGAATCTTTTAGATTCCCCTTACATTCCTCAAATATTCCCTCCTCTGGGTCCTCTGCAATCTGCTGCTCAGATAAGGAAACTAACTGTGCCATCGGGTTTGTGTCGCTGAGAGGTGTAAGATCGACATAAAATTTGTCCAATTTAGACCCTGCAAAAATTTCACCCTCCTGGAAATTTCGCTCAGTCATGGTTCCACCTACAAATAAATTAATTAAAAATTCACCTCGATTTCCGTGCCCTCTCCTAGTTCCTCCATGCTTCCTGGGTGCACTGGTGAAATGAAGGTTTATATGAATTTCCATGGGCGGATTTGTCAAAATAAGTTGTTTGGCAGGTTGGTAAATAAGGAAATTTGTTGAGGAGGGGTCGGGTGGTCAATCCCCGCCCCTCTCATTTTAACACATTACTGTTTTTTAAACAACCACATCTGTTGGGGGTCGGGTCTACATTGGGCGGCCCACCCCATGCCCTCCGCAGTTTCGCATTGAATTAAGGTTGGTGCATTGTATTGTTATAAGGTGCATTAAATGGTTGAGGTACCGTATCATATGGGAGGCGCATTAAACATGTTTTAGAGTGCATGGTGTACCATGGTTGGTATGTTGTATTGTACTCATGGGGCCACCGCTTGGGGGTAGGCCACGTGAGCTAGGCAGGTTCGACCCCTGCTAACACCCTTACCAAGTTTTCCGGCAACGATTGATTGGTGCAAGGTTTTGGGGGTGTGGGCAGGGTCCACCGGAGGTGGCCTGTGCCCACCCCAATTTTAATATTGTTAACAATTCGGTTGGAGGGTGGAGGGCTCTGTGGGGTAATGGCTGTCAAGCCATTTAAATAATTTTTTTAGTTATGATTTAGTTTGGGTGCGGCGACGGTCGCAGGGGTCATGGCCATCCACATTTTTTTTTTTTAATATATTTTTTGATTTAAAAATAAATAAATAATCATTTTTAAAATTTTCAAAAATAAGGGATATTGGGCATTTTAATGAGGCCACAATTTCACTCATCTTCGGGAGCCATATTCCATGCTCTGGACTCGATCAATTCATAGGACACTTAAACCTGGCCCACAACCCAACTTTGACCATAACTTTGACTGGCTTGTTCTCCCTCATATGAGCTCGGATTGACGAACCGTTCACACTGCCATGATCAGGACGATGAGATCTACGCTCTAGTTTTGGTTCGAAATCATTCTAATCACTTTGATTTTTGAGCTTCCATAAGCCCTCTTTGTCCTATGTGTGTCCCTGGAGCCACCTAGATCAATCCTCCCCATTGAGGAGCTTTTGGTCCTCTAAAATCATAAAAAAAAATAACTTGCAACTTCTTTGTACCTTGTCTGCATCATAAACATCCTGAAAGGTCTCGCTTCCATCTCCTTCACCTTTGTTCTTTAGAGCCTTAAGCAATGAGCCACCACCTACAACTTCTGCAACCTGTAGTACATTGTTTTGCAAATTACATGCTTGACTTTTATTACCAACTAATGACCAAAGCATCCCACACTTGCCACGGGTTTACAACACATACTGGGTGGTCATTTTACATTAAAATGGACACAATACCCTAGCTACAACATTAAGGCCAACATATCATTGTTGCTTCAACAAGTGATGGAAAACACATCATCACTGCAAGACATGATTTACAAAATAAGGCCAAACACTATTTTGTTTTGACAAGTGATGGAAACACGACATCAATTTCACAGTTTATCATGCAACTCCAAAATAAGACTAGACATCATTGTTGCCTAACAAGTGATGGAAAACACATCATCACTTTTACATTTTAAAATGCAACAAATGATTTACAAAAGCACGACCATGACAAGCTAACATATCTAGAAACCATTTTTCACTTATCACTATGAATGGGTGATCCCCCTATGGTGGTTTTGCTTGTCGACCAATTGTTTCACCTGGTTCATGCACTTACACTTTGTCCTTAAGGCACTGCTTTGGATGGAGCCTTCAACATGTGGCTCTTGGATGGCCACTTCTGTCGCAATGACTGCAATAGGTCATCTTCCTCTAGATTTGCTTAACATGTTTCTTTACCTGTTGTTGAGAGGGTCTTTCACACCTCGTACTTTTGTGTGCTGCTATTCTTTTCCAACACTTAGAAAATGTGTGGTTATGTAATCCACAAAAGGTACATGTCTTTCGATTCCACGATTTATGTCCATCATTAACAACATGATTATAATTGAAATGAACATTTGAATGTCAAGAGTGGTTATACCTTTCCTTGCTGTCTCTGGTGTAAGTATGACGATGAGAGCTTGCCTCAGCTCTTTCCCTGTAATGGAAACTGCCATGGGATGATGGGGATGTGTTCCCATCATTCTCTTTCCTCAACAATTTCAACGATGTCTTGGAAGAATCTAACACCTTCAAGCATTCTCCTTCGATGTATCTCAAGCTTGCAAATTGAGGTCTTTGCTTAACCTCCAATGGTTGAGTTATGGCTTGGTTATTAACACCAAGTTCTTTTTCCTCCTCGTGCCTTGTCCTGGTAAGGAGCCTCATGTTTGTCCCTGTAATTGGGATCTCCACATCTCCAACAGAAATCATACTATGTGAAGACGAAGCCAAAAGGAAATCAACATCTTTTACCTCCTCTGTTGATTTGGAAAGAACTGATGAGGGATTCTCATCATTTGTTGTTGGTGGTTCGCTCGTTGTCTGGGCGCATTCCCCAACTTCCTTTCTAACATACCCAAGTCCTATCTAATGGGATAATTCTTCTACTTTGATTGGGTTGACAATGCCTTAGCCGTTAATGCCCAAGCCTTTTCCTTCATAACGCATTTTCTTCAATAGTTTAGAGCCAATTCCTATGGTATGATTTTCAAAAATAGCGAAATCATCATCATGAAACATACGTGAATTCGAAGAATCGCTTTTTACCTCACATGGCTCACGCTGCAGATTTTCCAAGGCCTCATCCTTAGTTTGCAGCTATCGTAGCAAACTATGTTTCTCCTCATTCTTTTCATGTAGAAGCATCTTCAATTCAACGTTCTCTGTTTGAAGATTCTTTTTGTTGTGCTTTAGTTCTTTCAGGGCCTCTTCCATCGCTTGCAACTGAAGCTGCAATTGCTCCTTTTCCTTTATCTCTTTCTGTAGAGTTTCATACATTATTTCCACCCTTTTGGAAATGTTGAGCATGGTCTCATACATTGCTTTTTCATCCTCTGTCACTGCACGTTCCATTGTTCACGCTTGCAATTCACATTAGTGAAAAGACCACTCCAATACCACTCGATCCAGGTCCGGGTGTGACGAAGGACCCTTCCAAGACCTTTTACTTTCGTGATGTGTTAAATTTCATTTTTAAAAGAACATAAATGAATACATCTGCATGCTGTAAAGAAGAGGAGCATGACATTCATCAACACATGAAAACATAAGCCGATGATAACGGAGTTTGTCGTGGAGGGACTACGTCTCCGGGCCCCGATGTCAAGATGGTGTAGGCTGCTGCATTAAGGATGGTGTGATGATGTACATAAGAGATGATGTCGCTATCATACAAGGAAAATGCCCTCAAAGGAGTGGCTCCAAAAGATGTTCCACTATGGGAATTCTTAGTCAAAAGGACTCCTATCAGTATGACACAAACTCATACATGATGATAATGAACATCCCGCCAACATGGCATAAAAGGGATCTCAATACAAACATGCATGGCGACACATGAGTATCCCATCAACATACAACAAAGGGATCTCAAACAAAACATGACGAATCATGAAAACAAGTACATCACATAAATGATTCCGCATCACATCAAGCAGGAATCATGAAAACAAGTAAGAAACAAGATCTCACATCAACCATCAAACGGGGATATGTGTGAAACAATACATAGCAAAAGAAGTACATGAACACACTGCATATACCTCACATCCAGGGGCCATTTGAAGAAAATGATGTCAAGCTACTGAGGTTGTTCATTCCATCAATCTCACGGTGTCGAATTGCATGGAAATGACTGCTCGCACCTGAATGCTGACACCTGCACTCCACTTAGAAAAGTGGCTGAAAAATAGAATGATCAAATGGAGAATCTGAGCACACCATCAGATTTTTGGCATCAAATAGTGAAAAATCAACTGTTAAATTTCTAAATTCTGAGAAAATGAAAATCTAGAGCTTGAGGAATCTTTTAGATTCCCCCTAGATTCCTCAAATATTCCCTCCTCCGGGTCCTTTACAAATCTGCTGCTCATATCAGGAAACTGACTATGCCATTGGGTTCATGTCGTTGAGAGGTGTAAGATCGACATAAAATTTGTCCAATTTGGACATTGCAAAAATTTCACCCTCCTGGAAATTTCACTTAGTCATGGTTCCACCTGCAAATAAATTAATTAAAAATTTGCCTCGATTTCCATGTCGGCTCCTGGTTCCTCCATGTTGCTTGGGTGCACTGGTGAGATGAAGGTTTATATGAATTTCCATGGGCGGACTTATCAAAATAAGTTGTTTGGCAGGTTGGTAAATAAGGAAATTTGTTGAGGAGGGGTCGGGTGGTTAATCCTCGCCCCTCTCATTTTAACACATTAGTGTTTTTTAAACAACCACATTTGTTGGGGGTCAGGTTTGCATTGGGAGGCTCTACCCATGCCCTCTGTAGTTCCGCATTGAATTAAGGTTGGTGCATTGTATTGTTATAAGGCACATTAAATGGTTGAGGTACCGTATCATATGGGAGGCGCATTAAACATGCTTTAGAGCACATGGTGTACCGTGGTTGGTATGTTGTACTGTATTCATGGGGCCGCCCACTTGGGGGCAGGCCACGTGGGTCGGGCGGGTTCGACCCCCGCTGGCACCCTTACCAAGTTTTCCGGCAACGATTGATTGGTGCGAGGTTTTGGGGGTGTGGGCCGAGTCCACTGGAGGTGGCCCGTGCTTACCCCAATTTTAATATTGTTAATAGTTCGGTTGAAGGGTGGAGGGCTCGACGGGGTAATGGCTGCCAAGCCATTTAAATAATGTTTTTCATTATGATTTAGTTTGGGTGTGATAGCGGTGGCAAGGGTCATGGCCATCCACCAATTTTTATTTTT
>APFE030031435.1:353962-376133 GCA_000404065.3 Pinus taeda
TTTTATTTTATTGTCGTATCAGTTTTAAATACCACTTATTAACTTCATACTAAATTATACCATTAAGGTGAAAGCACCTTTCCCTACCGTAAACAAATATGAATACAACATATTATTGTAAGGTACTTTATTAAACAAGGACTAAACAAATATGAATACAACCTATTATGAAATCACATATTTAAATATGACACATTAAACAAGGGTTAAGTTGCACAATTAAATGTCACTGTGTTCTTGGGTAGTTCATTTATAAGTGGTTGGGTTCTTTCTTTCATGGTGGTATTGGTAAAGAGTTATGTTTTGAAAATTAAGTTTTTTAATTTTAATTTTGTTTCTGTATTTTTTATTAGGTTTCATTTTGTTGGTGTAGTAAATGGTATTTTTTTTTTTTAAATTGGGAGCTACAGAATAGTATTAAAAGTTTTAGGTGAGTCTTTTACAAGTATACTTAATTTAAAGCTAAAAATGAATTTTTTGTAGAGAGGTATAAGATAAATGAGTGGTGGGATGATAATAAATTTAACATACAATAAAGAGTAGCAAGTTTAATTAGTCGAAAACAAATAGTAAGAATAAAAAACCAATATAACAAAACCATGACATGTTATTAAGGAGATGGGTCAGATTCCGTAGTAGTGACTTGGGTGGATCTTTATCATCTCCAACAGTGCCCCCCATTTAGGGAGGTATTATGAGATGTTTCTCTATGCACTCTATCTATTGGTCAATGTCCTCCATATATCAGTGCAGATGTTCAAGAGAATGGAGAATGCTTGCTTGATTCTCATGTCAGTGCAAGAGAAATATGCCCAAGAGGAACTTCATATGCCAGTCAAGGTCAACCATTTGCATCTACTGATTAAATTTCCCACGAGTTTGTTCACTATTTAATACCCAATCTTCCAACTCAACTAGAACCTTCGTGTTTGAGAGGTGAAGTCTATGTGAGGATCCTTCTCCCTCGACATGGGTTATCTCTTCTTAGATGAGCCTTGGAGTGAGGTCATGATAATAGGATGCTACTTCCTCTAGGTAATTATGCATATTCATGCTACCCCTATGGGCCCTCTCTTGATAATACATTGCTCCCTTGTGCATCAGGGTTCACTGACGAGGCATGGGGGGAGGGACAAAGAAGCTAAAAGAATCCAACACTAGAGAGGGGGAGATGTAACAACATTTTTTCATAACATCTCATTATGTAAACCCAACTATGAAAATTATAGATGTGTATAAATATATGTGGAAATAAATAGATGACTAGCTTGAGGGGTGGGACATATAGATCCAAAGCTTTGGAGGGGAAGACTGTTGAGTGTATTTTGTGTGTTAGTTGGTTTTACTATGGCATGTCATGATCAGTAGACCCATACCAACCTAACTCAAATTATCATTACTACCTACCTAATGACAAACTAGCCTGTGCTGACAAGCATTGAAGTCAGAGTTGGCAACATGGGTGAAGAATGATGTCATATTTCTCCCTCTCCTTGTGGAACATGGAGAGAAATATACGGAGACAAACCAAAATGTTGTGAGTGGCAAAGCAAGAGAGAGATGAGAGTCTAGAGACTTCAGTCTTCTATTAGTTGTGTAGAGCAGTAAAGTGATTGGCACATAAGATTACTGCATAGGGAGCATGCAGAGAATAATATCTCATGAAGCAAAGGAGTTCTACATGAATACACTGGGGAGGAGCTCTATTCGAAGCTATTGGTGTGAAGATTGGAAGGAGAGAAGGTGGGTGGAGATTGAACCCTGGATTCTGAGAATCGGGAAAGTGTACCCTGTGAATGTGTTGAGGTCGTTGGATGGTGTGTCTATGTCTGATTGATCAATGAGGAGTTCAATGGAGAATAGGGTAAATGTGGTTCTTGCCTTGGAACTTTGAAACCACTTGGTTCTTGTTGTTTGGCTATTAAACCATTGAGATATGGCAATCTAGGTCAGTGTGGTGCTTTCCCTAGGGCTACGAAACCACCTTGGCAGTGAACTACGTACCCCTATAGTGCTTTCCATAAGAGGTGATTGATAAACCACTAAAAGTAGTTTATTCCATCTCCTGAAACTGAGACAACTCATTTTATCTTGGGTAAATCCATGTGTTTTAACCAAAGAGCAAGTGAGTCACTGTGGTGCTTTCCTTGGGGCTATGAAACCACCTCGATAGTGGACTCCTTCTCCTGGTTATGTGATTAAGCCTTAGGCATGGAATTCCTTGAAGACACTTCCCCTTATACTTTGGATCTAGCTAAGGGGTGGTTAGCTACAAGAAATAATTTAAGTGTGGATGGCCTATGGTTGGGTGGAGAGTTGAAGTCTCTCCTTCAATTGTCATACGTCTTTAAACATATAGATAAACGTACATTGATCATGTTAAATGTCTTATGGATCGAGATGATTTTTATTATCTTTTTAACAATGCAATGCCCTGTGTGTTATAAATATGAATTATTACATGAGTTGTCAATCTCACTGATATGACCATGATGGAATGATGTCCTATAAATTTGTAGTTTTTGTATGCCTGGATTGTGTTGTTTATTGTCACGATCATGAAGAATGTATAGTTATGTGTTCATGGTTGCGTTGATGCACTATGATAGTACATAAATGAATACATAATTCCAAATACTCCCATTTTTTGTGTTGCTTAAACAAAGTTTAAGACCTCAAGCTTTGGGCCACAACTCCCAAGGGTTGACTTGTGTTAAGACTGTGAGTAGCTAGGCACAGGCGAGGCGATTGTCCTCGCCTTTTTCAAACATTACCCTAACATCACTAGTTTCTATAACATATGGTATGCCATCAACACTTATAGGTGGCAATGTTTAAGCTCAAAAGAATTATGGTGAACCATATCGAGTGAGCACTGGTGGAATTGCATTGTGTGTGAATAAACACCGAACATCACCTATCGATGGTAGTGGCCAAGTTTAAGGAAATGGAAGGGGAAAATGCACTCAATCAAACATAGTTTTATAGTGGGTGAGAGAGGTAGTGGTGGGGTTCAGCTGTAACTTTAAGGGAATAACTCACCTTACCACCCATCACTCATCGCTCATCACCGAAATCATTGCACAATACAATGCGTGCAATGGTATGACGTGGGCCTTACAGTAGGAACCACACAGTTGACTTGTCAGAGTTATGTGGACGCGACATGGGAACCACATGGTCAATATGCTGGTGTGGCCTCTTCTAATAGGTTGGAATTTAAATGAGTGTAACTTATGATCCAAAACAGATCAGAATATAATTAGTGTAATTGGAAAGTTCATGACAAGTTGAACACAATGGTGATACTAGAAGTTAATTCCACAGACTGGGAAAGTGGGGGTTTTTTCTAATTCCATCTTCATTACAAACCTTAGGTGTTGGGTTAAACAATAAGTTACACCTCTCGCAGACCAAGAAAGTTTAAGTGGGTGGGAGGATCTATGATAGGAGAAAGAAGACAAGTTGGCTCTAAGGGGACACCACATCACAAGAGCATGAAGAGGGGGGTCAACACTATGAGAATGACCACCATAGGGAGTTACCAGCCATGCTCACTAGTGACAGGGAGGAAGATGATAGGGGAGTGACAAATTCTAGTTGTGAAGGGCATGGGGAGAGTGCATTGACTGAGAACATAGATGCGATGGGGATGCTAGGAAAGGCAGTGAATGGTGGTAAAAAGCGGTTCAAAGGGTGAGTGAAGGAGCGAAGAGCTAGAGGAGGCTGAGTGGCCAGGAGGAAACCAACAAGAGAACTCCCAGGGACTTGTTACTATGATGCAATAAAGGCCTTACAAAGATGAAGATCCCTAGCACTGGAGTATCTTGAAACCTTACCAATATGCAAAAGAAGAGTGAACTAAAAAAGGAAAGAAAATAATGGTGGGAAATAAAGATATTGTTTATGTTGTGTTACAGATGAGATCAAGGCCAAACCCTTCCTTAAGATAATGAAATGAATTTCCATTCAAGGAAATTGTTATTTCCCAAACCAAAGCACTGAGTAACTAGGTAAAGGCAGGTTGCTAATATAAATGTTATAGGTCCCAATTGTCTCCAAAGGTAAATTAAAAGCCTTTCCGAGTGAAGTAATGCTAAATATAAAATAGACATAGAACTCCAGGTCCATGGATAAATGTTTCCTCCGCTCGAGATCACAATCGAGCAACCAAATGATAGCTGAATCATTTGAAATTCCACTAATGGTTGACTGCATGCTAATCTGAGTGATGGATGAAATTCTTGGCTAAGTGGTATAAAGACTATCATGGGAGCATGTTTCCAAGTCCCTTGGTCCCTTGGTTAGGTGGGATGGCGATAAACCGACAACACCCCCCCCCCCACCCACCCCGCCCCCCCCACCCCTCTTTATCTCTTGAAAACACCTCATTTTAGGTGAAGGGTCTCTCTGAACACATTGCCAACACATATTTTTGAGTGGGAAATCTAACAATAAGCTCCAATTGGAGGATATGGGGGAGGACGAGTCTAGGAAACTAATTTTTTTGTCATTCAAAAAATTTTCATTAGTTTGTCAAAAAGATACAATAGATATACATGAATCCCACTGCTCTCCTAGCTTCACTTCGAATGGATTTGTTAGCAAGGAGAGTGGTGAAAAAATAAGAAGAAAATGCCACTTTTTGCATGATCCCCATAGACAAAAAAATCCAAATAGCCCAAAAAACATGAAGAAAAAGAAGACAACCAACATTAAACATAGATCAAAGGTGAAAATCCAGTGCATGAGTGTTGGGACAGGGTCCCCTAGGGTCAGTTTTAGGGCAAAAAGCCCAAGTTTTGGGGCGAAAATCCCAAGTTTTGTTGTATAGAAGGTAAAGTCTCCACAAGTTGTGGTCGCAGAGCGTGTAGATAGTAAAGTGTCATAAGGGGTTTCACCCTTCTCTTATGTAAGATGTGTCGGATTTTATAGATCTACCCATGGTTCGCGGACCATGGGATTGTATAAGTAGGAGAGTCTTAGAGAGTCTAAGGCATCACGATCGATGATAAAGATGAATGTAATGGATCAATAGAGAAAAGAGCAAAGAAGTCTTAGAGTAGAAGAGAGGCTCTACCGCTGTGTGCGTAGAGGCCTAGAGTAGAGTATTCGGCTGAGTGCACGGACCCCTGTAGCTGAGTGCACAGGGAAGTCTTGAGTTTGTAAGCAGAACTGAAGTATTAATAAAGAGATTATTCCAGAAATTCCTGTGTTTTGTCCATTTACTTCTGTTATGAATGAATGCGCTTTTATGCTGTAATGAATGATGGGTTATGAAGTAATACTGTATTGATGTGCAATTTTACATAATTGATGTTGTTATATGAATGCACTTAATATTAACTATTCACATGAAGCATATCTTATTGCATGTTAAAGTTCTCAACGCTTAGGCTAATCTGGGTAAAACACAGGATTAGGAGTAATCAAAGAGGTGCATAAGTGGTTGATTCACCTGTTTAGGGTTTGCGAAAGATAGTTAGTTGTGAACATTCATGGAGGTATCAGAGCTGATTAAGGGTAGTTATATTGATAAGACCTAAGGGCTTATCAATCTATGTGAAGGCAGGTTTAGGGCATAAAACGACATTACACTAATCTTTGGGTGCGGAGACTTTGTTCCAGCATCCCCCCATACTGCTTCGGGTGAGACTTCAGTCTGCGCTCCGTGGATTGATGCCAAAAGGGCCAGTAGTGCAGGGATTTTTGTGGCAAAACTAACTCTGAACCTGGGTCAGGACCCACTAAGCCAATGAATTGTTCTATTCCTAGGATAGGGATCTACATAAAGAGGTGTGATGCCACATCACTGGAATCCAACTAAGAAGGAAATTAAGGAGTGGTTGGATAGACAGATCCACGAATTCGCGATGTAAGAAAACATAAATCCACACAAAAGAATAACGATTGGATAGATATATATACATAGAGATACACAAAATTTTCTTCTGTTCCCTCCCGATCGAACTATACGAGTGGATCACTAAATTGGAAGATGACCAAGGAAGGTGGAGGCTTGACAATCCAATAGTGTGGACCCCAAAGCTAGTGCAAAGATTGGAAGCATCCGAGGATAAGATCGTGCACACCGTCAATCACTAGCTTGATCGTGTCATAGGAGGATTTGTGACATAATCCACGGTCAATACCTCAATTAGCTACAACGAAGCAAAGCGACGCTTCTTTAAGGGACCATGAGGTCAGTATTTAAGATTTTTGAATACTTGGATTAAGATGCTCTTGTGTGAAAATTAGGTTATGCCATTACCTTGATGTTTGGAGCTACACGAAGTGGAAAGTTATTCATGGATAGAGGGAGAGCAGGCCTTGAATATAGCCCGCTGATTGAGCCTCCTCTAAGTGATGATGAAGGAGCAACATAGGCTTCACCGCAGAGTGTTGTCCAATTAATAAGGCAAGGGTTTCCGTGAATAGCTCACCCACCCACACCACCTCCACCTTCACCTCCACAACATACACCATTGCCCACACCGCCACCATCTCCGCCACCATTCAATATGTCGAATACAATGAAGTTGCCCATTTTCAAGGGCTTGGGAAATGAGGACTTGGACCAGTTTTGGTTCGCTGTGAAGGCCGTGTGGACAACCCAAAATATTACAGATGATTATATGAAGAAAGAGCAGTTGGTTACGGCTCTATAGGATTGCGCACTAACATGGTACATTAAGTACTGCATTGAAAACCTGATGGCTTCATTAGCGAACACTCAAACTGCACTGAATAAGGAATTCAGTAGGCCCAAATCTGAATCGCAATCAGTCGTTGGATTCAAGGAAATCATGATGAGGCCTGGCGAAACACCCTGGGAGTTGAGTCAGAGATTGAAATGTTAGATCTGCGAAGCTAACATGAATCTTACGGATGGGTAACACCGTGAATGGTTTCTAGCTTCGCTCTTACCCCATCTAAGGGTTGCTTTATCGTAGAAAAAAATTGGGACGTAGGTGGAAGCCCTGGAAATTGCGATGAGGTTGCATGAGACACCGATTCAAGATGTTACTTTGGGAGTTCAGCAGATTCACGCGCAGTTGTAGAATCTTTACTTAGAGTTTCAAAACCTAAAGAAGGATAGAGTGGCTTGGCCAGAGGTATGCGAAGAAGTTTGGTTTTTGAAATGTAAGGGTCAGGGGCATGATAAAGATTGCTACCTTGTCTTCGCGAATTATGTTGTAGGAGGAGGGCCAATGCCTCTGAGGTCGGAAGCTCAAGTAGGGCCAAGCATAGGGCCCACACTGTGGTGTGCTATTCTGGTAGCTGGAAAACATGTAATAGATAATTGTCACTTGCTGCAGAAATTTGTGTTGACACTGCAACATCTCTTTTGCAACTTCTGCGAATCAGTGGGCCATGATGAGCATAACTGCCATAGCTATGAGTTGATGATGGAAAGAACGCCCGCGTATCGAATGTAGACAAAAACTTAGCCTCCGGATCAAGGTGCTGGGGGAGCGAGTTGAGGATATTAGGGGCACGGACAAGGCCGAGGAGCAGGAGGACCTGCGAGAGGTCGGAGACAAGTCATTTGTTACAATTGTGGAGTGCCAGGACACTACGACGAGAGTGTTCAAGCCCAACATGCCTTTCGTGCTGATACTGTACTCAGTTTGATCATGCCATAGAAGACTGCCCTGTATTGATAGCTAAAATGCAGGATAAGAGGGCGCAACCTCAGTAACCTATCTAGAACTTGTAGATGATGAGGGCTAAACCTTGCGAAGAAGATCCTAATGTGAATATTGTGCTGCGAAGTGGAATGACAACTGATGAAGATAAAGGAAAGCAACCTGAAGAATGTGAGTGGGTCCGCAAGGCTCCAGAAAAATAGGTTGGGTTTGATTTGTAGCACACGAAAGAAATGTTCATGGAAGTGAAGAAAAGCTCCGTTGAGGCCTCTACCTCAGGAAGTTAGGATAAGCTGTCTGAAGAAATGGACTCTTCCATGCTTACTATGTTCTTGGAGACCTGTATGAAGCTGCTACACGATAGTAAGGTCATGAAAGGATTACAAGAGTTGATAAATAAATGTGTTAGTAAAGAAAATGCTCCTGAAGGACCTCGTGTATTCAGAAAAATTGGTAAGCATAAGGTAAGAACTAGGTGCGAGATGAGGCTCACCGTGAAAATAGGAGAATATGAAATGGACCAAGTTATTTTGGACCTTGGGTTGGATGCGAATGTTTTTCTTAAACGGACATGGGAGAGAATGGGGAGACCTGCACTGCAATGGTCTCCTATTCAATTGAGGATGGAAAATCAACATAAGATTATCCCCATGGGAAGATTGCAGGGAGTGATGGTAGACATTGAAGGCACGATCGCATTGGCTGATTTTGAAGTAATAGAAATTGTTGATGATAGCAATCCTTACCTCGCGCTCCTAGGAATTGATTGGGCTATCAAAATGAATGGGGTAATCAATCTGAGGAGGCAGACAATGTCATTTGAGAGGAAATCGCTCCACGTAGTAGTACCTTTGGACCTAGTAGAAGGATTGCACTATATTGAACCAGTTTCAGATTATGAGGAAAGCGATGATGATCTGGAACAGATCTATAAAACAACAAAACGAGATCAAGATTGGGTTAATCTGAAAGATGATGGGTGCATTGCATGGAACCGTGAAAGTTCTTGTACATCAGATTCAGATGAAGAGTTGGAGCACTAGCATAATAGATTGCATGAAGTATCTACGCTGCGTTGTAACATGATGACTAAATTGGTGCGCTGTGTATTGTTGGAGGTAAGGAGTTTGCCTTATTATGATGGTCTAAAAGACGTAGATAAATTTTTGGATGCATTTGAAAGGGAAGTACCCGAGAAGCATCGCTTCCAACCCTTGGATTTGGCAATGCGCACTAGACCCGCAAGATGGTGGGGTACGCATAAAGACAATTTTGATGGATGGTGTGAATACAGAAGAATGATGAGGTTGCGGTTTGGTTGTCCAAAAGTATGACTAACAGAGAAATATGATGGGAGGAATGACTCATGCGATCACTTATCAAAATGGTTTGACGCTTATGGAATGGAGCCGCAACCTGAGTGGGTGCATTTATTCTGTCACACTTTGGATGTAATACCTATGAATTGGTACCTAGAAATAGAGCTCTACCATGGCACTGAAGAATGGGATGGTTTGAGACAGGGATTCTTGATGACATTCAACTTTGAGGATGGATTCAAATGCATTAATGAGGCATTGCAGGAGGTCAAGGCAACGATCTTTGGATCTGATTCAACCAGATTGGACCACCTAGCTACGCCATGCACTGGAGTGCTACTGTGACTGTTGAAGAAGAAGACAAGGATCCAAGGAACATTAATATCCCAGAGACAGAAGGTCACCGTGAAGTTGAGGGACCACATATAGAGAATCTAGATATCACCGCGCCACTAAAGACTAGACAGGGGAATATTGGCACAAAAGCGGAGCCGAAGTTTGCGAAGGTTGGCGACTATTGGGATGATGCCACAGTAGATAAGGTCGTTGATTTACTTCGCGAGTATCAATATTTGTTCCCTACAAAGTCATTAGACTTGAAAGGAATAATAGGGGACTTAGGCATCATGAAGATTACCTTGAAGCCAAACATGAAGTCAATTAAGCAAAGGCCTTATCGCCTCAATCCCAAATACAAGGAAAAGGTTCGTCTGGAGTTGGACAAGATGCTTGCAACATGTATTATTGAACCGGTGGAGGAATCAGATTGGGTGAGTCCAATGGTAGTTTAGGAAAAGAAGTAAAAGGACAAAATTAGAATTTGTGTAGATCTCAGGAAGCTCAACGATGCCTGCATTCATGATCCTTTCCCAACTCTGTTCACAGATGAGGTATTGGACAATGTTGGAGGACAGGAAACCTATTCGTTCACTGATGGGTTCTCTGGGTACCATCAGATAAAGATCGCGCTAGAAGCCAAGAGTAAGAAGACCTTTGCGACTGAGTGGGGATGCTTTCAGTATACGGTAATGCCTTTTGGGCTCAAGAATGTGTCGACAATTTTCTTGTGCGTATTCATCACGACATTCAAAGAGTTCATTCACAATTTGTTGGAGGTATATTTTGATGATTGGACAATGTTTAGACTAGTAAAGCACCATGTAACTAGTTTGTGCTTGATGTTGGATACATGCCGAAGGTATCAAATCATGCTAAACTTGAAGAAATGCTTATTTTGCGCCCCTTTCAGAATATTGCTGGGTCATGTGGTCTGCACACAAGGATTAATGGTGGACCCTGCTAAGATCACGATTATAAATAATTTGGAGGCGCTAACAAGTGTTAAAAAACTGCGCGCAACATTGGGTCATATTGGATACTATCAAAAGTTCATCAAGAGTTATGCCCAAATTACTGCGCCGATGGAAAATATATTAAAGAAGGATGCTACATTCTATTGGGATGAAGAATGTTAGTGGAGTATGGATGTATTAAAGGAGAAAATGGTCACTGCGCTGGTCCTAGTCTTCCTGGATTAGAAGAAGGAATTTCATCTGCATGTGGATGCTTCATGTATTGCACTGGGAGCAATGCTGACATAAGTCAAGAAGGAGAATTGGAATCAACCTATAACATTTGCAAGTAGGAAGTTGTCTAAGGTTGAAAAGAATTATTCGACAACAGAGTGTGAAGAGTTGGCTATGGTATACACGCTCCAAAGGTTCAAACATTACCTGCTAGGAGGACACTTTAAGATGTACACAGACCATTCTGTATTAAAATACCTAGTCAACAAGCCTGTGTTGGGGGGGAATATGCAGATGGTTAGTGTTGTTTCAGGAGTATGATTTGAAGGTAATTATGAAGCCAGGATGATTGAATGCAGGGCTAGATCATCTGTCACACATTGAAACAAGAGAGGATCCCACCAATTTGGAGGAGGGGCTGCCTGACGCGTAGCTCTTTGCGGTGCGTGTAGCAGATAATCACTTTGTAGACATTATCCACTTCCTGACTACAAGAACGGCTCCAGAAGGATACATGAGTGAATAGAAGAAGAAATTGGTGGTGCATGCGACAGATTTTTCTGTTATTGCAGGTCACTTGTATAAGATGGGATCGGACGAGATACTATGATGCTATGTGCCTAATTTTGAACAAAACAATATCCTAGCTTAAGCTCATGGAGGGGCTGTGGGAGGCCATTATGCAGGGAAAGCAATAACGCAAATGATTTTACGCACTGGGTTGTGGTGGCCGACACTGCATAAGGACTCCAAAGCATATTGTAGGGTGTGCGATGCATGTCAGAGAACCGGTAGGCCATCGCAAAGGGACGAACTGCCTTCGAATCCATAGTTATCATTGTAGCCATTTGAGAAATGGGCAATTGATTTTGTAGGACTGATTCATCCTCTGGGAAAGAAGATGAGTGCATGGTATATCATCACCGTGATTGAGTATTTGACTAGATGGGAGGAGGCACAACCCGTGAAGGACTATATAGGGGCAACAACAATGGAGTTCTTATTTGAATATGTGTTGACCAGGTTCGGTTGTCCGAAGATTTCGATGAGTGATTGCGGTACGCATTTACTCAATGAAATGATCAGTGCACTGATAAAAGAATTCCAAGTTTATCATCATAAGAGTACGCCATATCATCCTCAGGCCACTGGGACAGTTGAGGTGTTTACTAAAATATTGGAGGGTGCGCTGACAAAGGTTTGTAATGCGCAAAGGAATGATTGGGGCGTGCGGGTACCAACAGTATTATGGGCTTATAGAACTACTTGTAATAAGCTTACTGGTCAGACACCTTTTAGGTTGGTCTATGACGTAGAGGCTGTGATGACTATGGAGTACATTGTGCCTAGTCTATGAATAGTAGCTTTTACAGGAATGGCGGACCACGGAGCCTTAGAAAAAAGGCTCGCACAGCTAGCAGAGCTTGAGGAAGATAGATTTTTGGTTGGATTCCATCAACAAGTTCAGAAGGAACGCGAAAAGGCATGGAACGATCGGCACATCAAATTGTGCACCTTCAAGGTAAATGATTTAGTTTTATTATATGATAGTAAGTTTGAAAAGTTTCTAGGAAAGTTTCAGATGCATTGGTTGGGGCCCTATGTTATCAAAGAGATTACCGACAATGGAGCAATTTAGCTCGTGAAATTGAATGGAGATCCATTTATGGGAAAGGTAAATGGAATTTGATTGAAGCCATACACCGAGGATCCAGCCTAATGACTACATGACAGTAGCGTAGTATTAACGCTCCAGGCAACTACAAGGAGATGCGGGACTATAAACTACACTTCCCGGTTTGTAGATCTGTGCGACAAGGGGTCTGCGCGAAACAAGAGGGTGTCACAGTACCAAAAGAAGCACAAAGCGAGCTGTGCTATAGGGGCTAGACTACGCAGCGCAGCGAAAAAGTAACTGTTACAGTCATTGTTCATGATTTGACTGCCAAGAGACGATTAAGAGGAGCAGGTGGCCGATATTTAAGGAATTTAACGGTGAAATCTTTGAAAATCTGCCACCACTCTAGAATTTATGGATGGATTTTGGGGGGAATGGTTGAATTTGAATTCAAATTCGCCTATAAATTAGATGTGGCAACCCAACAAGAAACAATTTTCATTTTGAGAATTCTTGAGTTGAACTATCAATTGCTTATGAATCGCTCGCATTGGGAGGATTTAGTTGCGAGCCCTGCATTTTCTATTACAGGTAAATCAGACATTCATCTGGAAAAGATGCTAGGAGAAAGCCCCACGAAAACCATGAGTACTGGTGGAGACGTCGCTTCTGAGGGAGCGGTTCCAGAAGTTGTGAGTGTAGAGATTCCAGCAGCAGTGCCTACAGTGGCGAGGTCGCCTAGACCAAAGCCTACACTAGTGAGAGAGTTCCCTAAGCCGAAGAAAGATAAACAAAAGAAGCCGACGCCGGTCCGTGAGTCACAGAGGAAGCATGCTACTACACAGGACCAATGGAAAGAAAAATTGAGCGTGAAGGAGAAGGGAAAAGTGGTGGATCTGGAGGGTGAGGAGGGTGCGGAGGATATCGACATCGAGGGGGTGGATCCTATATCTAGGTTGCTGGAGTACATTCCTTTGCACAAGGGAAAAGTGAAGGTCCCCAAGGACCCAGACGCATGACAGTTCCTCCTCAACACACCCCTGTTACCAGAGAACATCACCTTTGAAGGTCCGCACTTGGCGCAGATCCTACACTTAAATCTTGAAGATTGGGATTTGGCGGACCACGAGCAGTTCCCCCACCTTGATACTAACACCTTCATGTAGAGGGTCTTCTACAAAGAATCGGGTGTCACCACGTTAATGCCTGTGGAATGGATTCGCGGAGTAAACAGGTCAGGTTTGTTGAACCTGTTGTGGTTGCCCCACTATCATCGCTCAAATATAAACCTGATCATCATTAAGCAGTTGTTGTGCCTGGTGCATGACCGGTGCTTGTGGTTAAACGCGCTGATCCCCATCACCAATATGCTGATCCATCGGATGCTGCTATTGCCACATTCAGGATTGAATTCGGCGAAGGTATTTTACAGAAAGATGAGCAAGCACGACCTCACTGAGAAGATGAAGGACAAGTTTAAACTTGTGAAGAAGCCAGGCGGGTACTCAATTACTTCCATTACTGACCTCGCGGTAAAGGTTGCCACGTAGATTTTGGCTCTCAAGGTTATGAGAAAGTGCCGGCACTAATGGTTTCGTTGGCAGCATAGTGTGCGGAGGGTGTACAATTCAAATGGGTGTGCTACCTATGCAGTGAGTTCCTTGCGAACTGCAGAGAGGCACAGAATGAGAGTAAGACATTCCATTATTCATGGATGTTTCTCTCGATAGTTCTCATCATGTGGGATTTGCCAGAGGACAACCAGTTTCCTCCAGTGGAGAAATATTTACCGGAAGCCGTGAAATTTGCATCTCTCTAGGCCACAAAAGATGCCGCGCGGGTTACTGAGAGAACAGTCTTTTGGGTGTTGATGGAGGCAAGTATTCACACGACCATCAACCAGAAGCCGCAGTTGTCACCAATCATGTTTGAACAACTTTCGGGGTATGCGGAGTTCAAAGCGGACTTCCACTATGTCTACATCCGAGTGCGAAAACACCCTAAGCAGAAATGGTTCGACCTACCATACCTTACTACGGATGACACTATTGAAGAGGTCATCAAGCATTGGCCAAAAGAATGGCATTCTCCTTCTGACCTGGCCACATGGACTAGAAAGTTCGCAGAGAAGAAGAAAAAGGAAGCGGCCAAGCATAAGGTTCAGCGGTCGGCTGAGAAGAGGAAGAAAGAGGCCGAGGAAAAGGCCTAAGTAGAAGCAGAGCACGTCACGAAGGAAAAGGTAGAGCAAGAAGAGCACAACTTCGAATTTAAGAATTCAGAAGTCTCCTTCGCCCCAAACAGAGGAGGAAGAACAATTGGAGCACTCCCTTCCGAGTAAAGCGATACCAGGAGTAGGAAAAGGAAGGACAATAAAAGAAGATGAAAGCCACCAAGTCACCGCTAGATCCGATTACTTTTATGGATGGTGACTTGGATGAAATTGGAGACAAGGTGAGGGATACAACATGAGAACTACTGCAACAATTTGAGTAGCAGCAAAATCAGGCACTGATCACCATATAGAAGGATTTGCACGAGTTGCAGATCCAGACAACGAGAATCCAGGCAGGTGCAGTATAGAGCAGTGTAGCATCAACCAGTTTGGCACCGGGGACCACTCAAGCAACAAAGATGGTTCGATCATTAGATCTTTGCGCAGTCGCACTTCCTGATGGAGCTTTGAGCATGGAGGCAACCGCTGAAAAGGCTATTGTCATCACTTTGAAGAATATTGGCCTCAACCTGGCCACGCTCCCCAACGAGTTTCTTCACATACTACAAGTAGGTGTGATAGTAGAGGTTAAGGCCCAGGAGGAGCGCACGTTGAGCCTGATCAACGAGTACAAAGTCAACAATGAACAAATGTTTGTGGCGAGGTCAGCAAGGCTGGAGGCCTAGAAGAAAGTTTAGGCACTTAATGACCAACTTGCAGCCGTGGTAGCCAAGGCATGTAGAATAGTCCCTGAATTGCATATCCCGGAGGAAGCGCCATTGGAGGAAAAGATCAAGAAGTTGGCTGCAAGTGTCCGCAACACAAATATGGAAGTGACCAGGGTTCAATTTGAACTGAACTTGAAAATCACAAAGTTAGTGTTGAAGTCACAAACTTCAACTCCGTGAGAGGTCAGAGAACAATGTGCAATAGCTGTGAAGGATGGAGTCGTAACAGTGGATGTCGTGGTGGTGGATTGCATACGCTCTTTGAACAATCCATGGAGGTAGTCACAGCTCTGCAGGAAGATCCTAACCTATAGTAAACACAAAGCCTCATGAATTGCAGCAGTGGTATGATGAAGCGAGAGTGAAGACGCACACTGTCGTTATAGCACAATGATTGGCCAAGCTGCATGAGACAAAAAAATTTCTTGAATAGGTGGAAGTAGCATAGAGGAAATAGGCGGTCCTCAAGGCTAGATTGGGGCCTTGGTTGGATGAGGCTTACGTTATCTCTTCCAAGATTGAGGAGAAGTTGGCAAACCTACAGTGAACGCAGTAGAAAATCAAAGAAGACAATATAGGGCCAATAATAGAGCATCTGGTGGAGTAGATCAAATAGGTAGCCATGCAAAGCGCGACTGAGGTAGTAGTGGCACAAGTAGAATTGAGAGGTCTCCGTAGTAAGATATTCGCGCCAGTAGAGTGACACAAGGGCAAGTCATGATCTTTGTGTTGGGGGCCTGTTGGGACAAGGTCCCCTAGGGTCAGTTTTGGGGCGAAAATCCCAAGTTTTGTTGTATAGAAGGTAAAGTCTCTGCAAGTTGTGGTCGCAGAGCGCGTAGATAGTAAAGTGTCATAAATGGTTTCAACCTTCTTTTATGTAAGATGTGCTGGATTTTATAGATCTATCCATGGTCCACGGACCATGGGATTGTATACGTAGGAGAGTCTAAAAGAGTCTAAGGCATAACAATCGATTATGAAGATGAATGTAATGGGTCAATAGAGAAAAGAGCGAAGAAGTCTTAGAGTAGAAAAGAGGCTGTGCATTTGTGTGCATAGAGGCCTAGAGTAGAGTCCGCAACTGAGTGCGCGGACCCTTGCAGCTGAGTGCATAGGGAAGTCTTGAGTCTGTAAGAAGAACTAAAGTATTAATAAAGAGATTATTCCAGAAATTCCTGTTTTTTGTCCATTTACTTTT
Source organism: Pinus taeda (assembly GCA_000404065.3). NCBI lineage: Eukaryota > Viridiplantae > Streptophyta > Pinopsida > Pinales > Pinaceae > Pinus > Pinus taeda. Next base: position 370,213 of record APFE030031435.1, read on the forward strand.
GTTATGAATGAATGCGCTTTTATGCTGTAATGAATGATGGGTTATGAAGTAATACTGTATTGATGCGCTACTTTACATAATTGATGTTGTTATATGAATGCACTTAATATTAACAGTTTACGTGAAGCATATCTTATTGCATGTTAAAGTTGTCAACGCTTAGGTTGATATGGGAAAACACAGGATTAGGAGTAATGATAGAGGCGCATAAGTGGTTGATTCACCTATTTAGGGTCTGCGAAAGATAGTCGTGAACATTCGCGGAGGTATCAGAGCTGATTAAGGGTAGTTATATCGATAATCCCTAAGGGCTTATCTATTTACACGAAGGCAGGTTTAAGGCATAAAATGACATTATACTAATCTCTGGGTGCGGAAACTTGGTTCCAACATCCCCCCATACTACTTCGGGTGAGACTTCAGTCTGCACTCTGCTGATTGATGCCGAAAGGGCCGGTAGTGTAGGAATTTGTTGGGAAAAACTAGCTCTGAACCTGGGTCAAGACCCACTAAGCCAACAATGAGCATCACCTAGGGCCACAAGAGGACCAAGATCCCTATGAGCATGAAATTCCACATGAGTGAGGTGCACCTCCATCTCATCTAATCATTCATTAGATCATCACTAGCTTCAATGCAAAGATGTGAAGCAGTCTAGAATATCCCAATGATTGTATTGTAGTTCATTTAAGAATGTAATAACGTCATTTATGTCCTCGTATCTCTGTTTCCACATTTCCTCTAAGGCAACCAATATAATTTGCAGTTACTCATCCAAAAGTTCCATTTTTGGCTACTGATCTACTAGACTAGGTGGCTGTGCCCAATATTGGGCCACTTCCCCCGCCACATCATCACTTGTCCTTGTTTGCTGCCCCTGCCCAACCAACCCTCTCCCCTGGCTGGCCTCGAGGCCCCCCTCCTTTCCAGGCTCATCCATGCTATTGCAACATAACTACTAAGCCACCATAACACTAGGATGGGGACTCCGAAGAAAGAAGAGCACATGACTCACACCTACACATCCCCTGCTCCATCCCGCTGGAGAAAGAAAAACCATGCAACAATTCCAATTCCAACTTATGCTCCCAATACTCTGGAATTGACCTTCCCCCTTAAGGTGGGTCGAATTATCGCCAACTTAAGAATATGGATTCTTGGAGAAACCCCAAAGACTAATATGACATCAAATTCTGGCCCCACTATACCCTTACTGAAATATTCGCCATAGGAAAACACTCTCCTGGGGTAGGAGCGGAACAAAGCACACCAAACACGTCCCTAACACAAAGCCAAGGTAGAATTTAAAGCAAACTGGAAGAAGAGAGCTCACCTTGTCATTGCCTAAGGTTAGGAGGGTTAGCCAAATATTGAGCTCCACAAGTTGAACCAACGTCGCAGAAACTCCAACCCACATTTCAAAAGGGCACTTCGTTTGTCCACATACCCTCTCCCCAGGATACCACACCACCCTAATAGTCACTTGATCATACATAGTTCGAGGCGAATTACACTAGCCACCAACACCATTCGAAGTAGAGCTACCCAAACGAATGGGCATGAACAATTTGAAGGTCTGTGCATACTCAACCTTGGTATGACCATCATTTCTATGATCCATGCCAAGAAACCAAAAGTGAATTAAACTATTGAGCACCCCAAGTATATATCTAACCTTCAACTTCTCAAGAATTCTATATTTAAGGCACCACTTTTCATGGTTGCCTCTCCTCTTCAATGCACACGTCATTCACAATTATCCCGTCCTTCTTGAGCCAGGCTCCATACCCTTCTTTCACTCACCCCCATCAGGGTGAGTTTAGGCAACTATAATTGACCAACATATCAACAATTTTATTTCAAGACTGTCATACATTATTAAGAATAACCATCGGGATATTGGTAATTAGAGCGGGGATCTCGCTAAGGAGCACTTTTAGGCACTAGCTCATGGAGACTTTGTGTACTGGGGTGGTGTTATGAATTTTATAGAGCATATTCACAATGATCTAGGAGTCTCCTTTGACCATAATCTTCGTTATACTTGGGGAGTGAGCCATTTCTAGTCTGTGATGAGGGCCACAAACTCAACAACATTGTTACTATTTATTCCAAGTGTTCTAGTGTATATATAGATGGGTTGGCCTTCATGACTGTTCATGATACTACCATATCCTAATGGGCTTGGATTCTCTTTAGATGCCTCATCAAAATTTAGCTTAAAGAAGGAAGATGAAGGGTGGTTCTAGGTTGAAGGGCTAGCTAAGAGGGGGGGAATGAAAGGTGGGGGAAAGGAAGGGGAGGGGAATGGAACCAACTTTGAAGCATTCTTGCTTCACTACAAAAGGCTTTCCAATCTTGGGGAGACCAAGTGAGGGAGAGGGAAAACTCTTTCGTATTAGAAAGGATTGAATTCCAAAGGGTGTCAAGGGGAATGGACAAGCCCTTAAAAATTATTTTGTTATGCTCTTTCTAGATTTCACAGAGCAAGAGACCAGGGGAGAGAGTCTAGACTCGATTTAAAATTGAGTTTGAGAAGACCCGAGAACACAAACCCACAATAGTGCTAAAATTATTTGACGAGTCCCTATAAGAGCAAGTGAGGCTTTTCGCAAGCCTGATCCATAGACCCACTGAGAAGACACAACTATTGAGGAGATGTTCTAGGATTTTAAGATGTAGCAGGCATAGTGGACAATAAGATGACCCTTGGTAGTTTCACTTTTGGATATTGTCCCATGTTAAAGGCTTGTTTTACATCAAGAACCATAGAAAAAAGGAGGCATTATTATGTGTATCTTTGATTTTAATAAGCAATTAAAAATGATCAAAATTTATGTTTTATCATTTTTTTTGTCAATAAATATTGATAAGATAAGTATTATGATATTCAAATCTAAGAAAGTTGTTTATCTTTGTTGTAATCGACGTTTCGAACCAACCTCCGTGGTTCATCATTAGGAATAGATCCATGAGAGAAGAAGTCAGAACCTCATCAGGTAATAAATAAGGCTAGGGTATGGATGGGAATGAAATGAAAGACAACCAACAGGTATGTTAATATTATAATTCATTGTAGTTACCTCTGATTCCACTTTCGCCTAAGTTACTCCTCACCCTCTTATCACTGGAATTGGGCTCCATGGGCTTCCTTTTTAGTATCCTGGACCTAAATTCATTATAACATCTTAATAAAAACAATAAAAATATTTAATAATAAAAATTAATAAATAAATAAAAATTTCATAATTTCTATTTCTACTGTTTTAAACTTTAGATTAATATTTCAATTCCATTAAAAAAAAATTTTAAAAAATAAAAATAATTAAAATAAAGAATTAAATTGTATCTTTACAAATATTATATAATCATAATAATACAATAAGCTTAGTTAAAAATTAAACAATTAAATTCATTTTTTGAAATTAATAAAAATTTACATCATCTATCACTAGTTAAATCAATTTATTAATTTAATTAGTTAATAATAAATATTATTTAATTGTGTTTAATCATTTATTTTAACAAATAAAATGGAATATTTGTTCATATAACCTTTAAACAAATTAAATCTCAAATAATATTTAAAAAGTAGAATAACCATATACTGATTACTAATAACTAGAATAATTATTAACAAGATTAACATAATATTAAATTGAGATAAACCCAAAAGGTACAAATAGATCATTATACATAATATAAATTAATCTATAATCATAATTAATTATGGATTAACATTAATAATTTTAAGACAAATTATTATTATTTTATATAATTATATATATATTTTAAATGAGTCTAAGATTTATTACTATAACAAAATGATACAAGGAGGCTCTGGCCTTTGCAGTGTTTGGCCTAGGTTCATGACATATTGTAACAAAAACAAAATGTAGACTGCCCAGAAGTGGGAAACCAGTCCAATCCAAAATAAATTTACTGCCCTCGCAGGGGAAACCAACATGAAGACATAGAGCAATATTCTATTGAATTCAGTTTCAAAATTAACTATTTTTCTCAAAAATGCAAAAGTAAACCCATAGACTTGATTGCCTGGAACCTGAAACTTGGAGACGCGTGACGAGTTAGGTGTCATTTGGTGCTGACGGGTGTTCTTCCAGAATTAGACACCCGTAGTCATTGAGGTCATCCTCATCTTTCGGCATCTCACCCGTGTCTTTCTTCGCCAGAGTTTCTCGATTTTGCTCCGTTTCCAAAGGCTTGCCCTGTGCAGTATCTCTCTTCTCCGTAGTGCACGTGGGACGTCCTTCATCGCTAGAAGGCTCCTCCTGAAACGTTACTGTAATGGTGGCAGTGATAATATGTTGATTTAGAGAGCAATGGTAAGTGAATTGGGCAGAATGGTTGGATTGCTAAGAGCTGGAGGGGAGAGCAGTATTTGAGGGGTAGGTGTGCAAGGGTTGGGAATGAGCAGCGCGAGTGCAACCTCTGCCACTGCGTGTATCAGTATAACGAGCGGAGATGTCATTTGACGAGGGGAAAGAGGAGTCAGAGACCGTTGAGGGCGAAGAACAAAGTGATCTGCATCTGCTGCTACCTCTCTTGCTATGCATTCGCTGGCACAGTCGAGGCATGATGGCGTGAGGAAGAGGGGACTACCTGTAAGAAGTCGGCACTGAGCGGAAATTAGAGGCAGAAGGCTCAGAGGCGAGAGTCAGGTTGCATATCAAGCTTTGAGAGTAATGGTTGCCCTTTCCAAATTCTATGCAGCAGAGAATATTGCATCGCCTGCCTGTTGCAGTGCAGGTGCTTGGCTCCACTATAACCAGGGGGCACTTGCAATTTAGAGGCAGAGGAACAGAAACAGAGGAAGTGGGCCGAATATTACCTGAGATCTCCATGATGCAGAGCCGAGGTGGGATGGCGCTGGTGAATTGGTTCGAGTGCCACATTGAATGGCATTTACGAATGCTATGAGATGGGTTTATTACTCTGCGTGCGAGCTTACGGGTGGCCATGTGGTGATGCCACTTGCTGGCTCGTTCCTCTGCCGTCATATCATCCTTTGTGTACACCGGCATCTGGGAGAATTACAAATATTACAAATACAATGAATTATAATATTAACATACTTGTTGGTTGTCTTTCATTTCATTCCCATCCATACTCTAGCCTTATTTATTACCTAATGAGGTTCTAAATTCTTCTCTAATGGATCTATTCCTGATGATGAACCACGAAGGTTGTTTCGAAATGTCAATAACAACAAAGATCGCAGAAGCCTCAAATCAATAAAATTGTTTATGTTGACTTTTTGTGTGATAATAACAATTTGATAGAAGTTAATTCATACAAATATCTTAGCGTTGACTTGTATTGCAAGTTTAGCTAAAACTATAGCATTGATAACATAATTAATTGAGAATTAAAAGCTTGTTATGAACTAGAAATTCATTGAAAATAAATGAAGTTTTGGTTCTCTTAAAAAAAAACTTTTTCTATAGACTTGTCATTTTGGATGTGAAATTTGGGAAACCAATATATGTATAGAATTTTGGAGAAAAATCAAGCAAATTTATAACTATTTTATAATTTATAATCTCAAATTAAAAGCAAAACGCCATATCTAGTCCTCCTTGCAAACCCTGGGTTTCTAGCCATTGAAAGTATGGTTATGATTAGATACCTAATATACAAGTGCAAGTTAACTAGCATGAAATAGAAAAGGATTCCTAACATTTTCTTCATATTATAGTCAAAGTTACTTTCAACTTAAAAAGCAATGACATAAATATGAGAATTATCTACTCAATTAATAGAAAATAGAAGAGACCATTTTACATACGATTAAAAATATTATAACATCTAACTTTCAAAAAAAATTATGATATAGTAAAGAAATAAAAAATAGAAAATTATGATATAGTGAAGAAATAAAAAATAAAATTTATTTACAA